>CAXIVR010001313.1:71565-119789 GCA_964035755.1 Teleogryllus oceanicus
AAGTCGATCCTGATTACCTTTGGCCAAATCGGAAAAATTCAACGTACCCCACCTGTTGAATTTTTCAAATTTCGACCGACACGGATTTTTTTGAAAGTCAGCACCTGACTCGAAATTTAACGGCGATTTCAGTGGTGCAGGTCATTTTTCTGGTTATAGCTTCGTTTTCGTGCAATACGCGAAAACTCATTAAACACGACATTTTTTACTTTAAAGCTCTCTGGAAACCGCAGTTTGCGTCCGATTATAACAAATTACCACATATTCTGAAAGCCCAGAATCTGGGGAAAAAACCGTAGTTTTGAAGCAAAATTGCATTTTGTAGGAGATATGGTCGTTTAAATTTGATCCTGATTACCTTGGCCAAACGGAAAAAATTCAACGTACCCCCCCCGTTTAATTTTTCAAATTCTGACTGGACACGGATTTTTCTGAAAGTCAGCACCCTGACTCGAAATTTAACGGCGATTTCAGTGGTGCAGGTCATTTTTCTGTTTATAGCTTCGTTTTCGTGCAATTCGCGAAAACTCATTAAACACGACATTTTTTACTTTAAAGCCTCTAGAAACCGCAGTTTCGTCTTATAACAATGACCAATATTCTAAATCCCGAATCTGGGGAAACGCCATAGCTTCAGAATGACAAATTGCATTTTTTTAGGAGATATGGTCGTTTAAAATCGATCCTGAATTTTGCAAATGGAAAAGTTCAACACCCCCCGCTGTTGAATTTTTTAAATTTCGACCAAACACGGATTTTTCTGAAAGTCACACCCAGACTAAATTTAACCATTTCGTGGTGCAGGTCATTTTTCTGTTTATGGTTCTGCTTTTTTGCAATTTGGGAAAAATCATTAAATACGACATTTTAATTTAAAACTGAAAAAGGTTTGGTCCATTTGTAAAAATGACCCCATATTCTGAAAGCCCAGAGTCTGGGGAAAAAAGCCAGAAACAGAATGCAAAAAATTGCATTTTTTTAGGAGATATGGTGAAAATTGATCCGATTACCTTCAAACGGGAAAAATTCAACGTACCCCCCCTTTTAATTTTTCAAATTTCGAGACACGGATTTTTTTAAAGTCAGCACCCTGACTCGCCCACTGAAATTTAAAGGCGATTTTAGTTGGGGAGGCTTTTTTTTGTTTATGGCTTCGGTTTCGTGCAATTGGGAAAAATCATTAAATACGACATTTTTTACTTTTAAAACCTCTGGAAACCGTAGGGCGTCCGATTGTAAAAAAATGACCAAAATTCTGAAAGCCCAGAATCTGGGGAAAAGCCGAGCTTTAGAACGCAAAATTGCATTTTTGTAAGGATATGGTCGTTTAAAGTCGATCCTGATTACCTTGGCCAAAACGAAAAGTTCAACGTACCCCACCGTTGAATTTTTCAAAATTTCGGGCCGACACGGATTTTTCTGGAGCAGCACCGACTCGAAATTTCGGCGAATTTGTGGTGCAGGTCATTTTTCTGTTTATGGCTTCGTTTTTGTGCACTGGGAAAAATCATTAAATACGACATTTTTTTCTTTAAAGCCTCTGAAACGCAGTTTGCGTCCATTTTAAAAATGATCCCATATTCTGAAAGTCCAGAATCTGGGGAAAAAGCCTAGTTTTGAATTCAAAATTGCATTTTTTTTAGGAGAAGGTCGTTTAAAGTCGATCCTGATTTGAAACGGAAAAAATTAACGTACCCCACCTGTTAATTTTTCAAATTTGACCGACACGGATTTTTCTGAGTCAGCACCCCGACTCGAAATTTAACGGCGATTTTGGGTGCAGGTCATTTTTTTTGAAAGCTTGTTTTTGTGCAATACCCAAAACTCATTAAACACGACATTTTTTTCTTTAAAGCCCCTGAAACCGCAGTTTGCGTCCGATTATAAAAATTACCACATATTCTGAAAGCCCAGAATCTGGGGAAAAGCCAGTAGTTCAGAATGCAAAATTGGGATTTTTAGGAGATATGGGTTTAAATGATCCTTTTTTTTCCAAAAGGGGAAAGTTAACGTACCCCCCCCCCCTTGAATTTTTCAAATTTCGACGACACGGATTTTTTTAAAGTCAGCACACTGAAATTTAACGGGATTTTGTGGTGCAGGTCATTTTTCTGTTTTTGTTTGTTTTTTGCAATTCGCGAAAACTCATTAAACACGACATTTTTTTTTTAAAACCTGAAACGAGTTTCGTCCGATTATAACAAAAAGACCACAAATTTTGAAAGCCAGAAACTGGGGAAAAAGCCAGAAATTTAGAATGCAAAAAATTGATTTTTTGGGGGGGTATGGTCGTTTAAAGCGATCCGATTACCTTCCCAAAACGGAAAAATTCAACGTACCCCCCCTGTTGGGAATTTTTCAAATTTGACGGACACGGGTTTTTCTGAAAGCAGCACCCTTACTCGAAATTTAACGGCGATTCAGTGGTGCAGGTCATTTTTCTGTTTTATTTTTGTTTTTTTTGCAAGCGAAAACTCATTAAAACGACATTTTATTTAAAACCTCTGAAACGCAGTTTGGGCCCATTTAAAAATGACCAATATTCTGAAAGCCCAGAATTGGGAAAACGCCGTAGTTTTGAATGCAAAAAATTTTCATTTTTTGAAGATATTCGTTTAAAAAGATCATGATTACCTTGGCCAAATCGGGAAAAATTCAACGACACCCGTTGAATTTTTCAAATTTCACAGGACACGGATTTTCTGAGTCAGCACCCCGACTCGAAATTTAACGGCGAATTCAGTGGCAGGTCATTTTTCGTTTCTGGTTTTGTTTTTTGCAACGCGAAAACTAAAAACGACATTTTTTTCTTTTAAAACCTCGAAACGCAGTTTGCGTCCGATTATAAAAATGACCAATATTCTGAAAACCCGAATCTGGGAAACGCCAGTAGTTTGAAGCAAAAAAATTGGCATTTTTGAGGAGATATGGGCGTTTAAAGCGATCCTGGTTACCTTTTGGGCCCAAAAGGGAAAAATTAACAACCCCCCCTGTTGAATTTTTTCAAATTTCGACTGGGCACGGATTTTTTTAAAATCAGCACCCTGACTGAAATTTAACGGCGATTTCAGTGGTGCAGGTCATTTTTGTTTATAGTTTTTTTTGGGAATTGGAAAACTCATTAAAACGACATTTTTATTTAAACCCCTGAAAAGCAGTTTTGTCGATTATAAAAATGACCAATTTAAAGCCGAATTGGGAAACGCCATAGTTTGAATGCAAAAATTGCATTTTTGTAGGAGATATGGCGTTTAAAATCGATCCTGATTACCTTGGCCAACCGGAAAAATTCAACGTACCCCACCTGTTGAATTTTTCAAATTTCGACAGGAACGGATTTTTCTAAAATTAGCATGACTGAAATTTAACGGGATTTCATGGTGGGCGTTTTCGTTTCTGGTTGTTTTTTGCACTTGAAAACTCATTAAATACGACATTTTTTTCAAGCTTGAAAAACCCCAGTTTTCGTCCGATTATAACAATTGAACAAATTTGAAACCCCGAATCTGGGGAAAACGCCAGTAGTTAAAGCAAAAAATTTGCATTTTTGTAGGAGATATGGTCGTTTAAAGTCGATCCATTACCTTGGCCAAAAAGGAAATTTTAAAGTACCCCACCTGTTGAATTTTTCAAATTTCGACCGGGCACGGGTTTTTCTGAAAGTCAGCACTTAACTGGGAAAATTAACGGCGATTTCATGGTGCAGGTCATTTTTCTTTTCTCTCGTTTTTTGCAACCCGGAAAAAATCAATAAATACGACATTTTTTACTTTTAAAATTTGAAACCGGTTTGCGTCCGATTATAAAAATGACCATATTTTGAAAGCCCAGAATCTGGGGGAAAAAGCAGTAGTTTTGAATGCAAAATTCGCATTTTTTTAGGGGAAAGGTCGTTTTAAAATTGATCCTGATTACCTTGGCAAACCCGGGAAAAATTCAACTCCCCCTGTTTAATTTTTCAAATTTTGACCGACACGGATTTTTCTGAAAGTCAGCACCCTGACTCAAAAAATTTAAGGCGAATTCAGTGGTGCAGGCATTTTTTTGTTTTATTTTTCTGCAATTCGAAAACTCATTAAAACGACATTTTTTTCTTTAAAGCTCTGAAAAACCCCAGTTTGCGTCCGATTATAAAATGACCAAATTCTGAAAGCCAAATCTGGGGAAAAGCAGTAGTTTTGAATGCAAAAATTCCTTTTTTGTAGGAGATATGGTCGTTTAAAGTCGATCCTGGTTACCTTCCCCAACGGAAAAAATTCAACGTATCCCACCGTTGAATTTTTTAAATTTTACGACACGGATTTTTCTGAAAATCAGCACCCCGACTGAAATTTAACGGCGAATCTGGGGCAGGCATTTTTCTGTTTATATTTCCTTTTTGTAATTCCGGGAAAAATCATTAAACACGACATTTTTTTCTTTAAAGCTCTGAAACCCAGTTTGCGTCCGATTATAAAAAAAATGACCACATATTCTGAAAGCCCAGAATCTGGGGAAACGCCAGGTTTCAGAATGCAAAAATTGCATTTTTGTAGGAGATATGGTCTTTTAAAATCGATCCTGATTACCTTCGCCAAATCGGAAAAGTTCAACGAATTCACCTGTTGAATTTTTCAAATTTGACCGACACGGATTTTTCTGAAAGTCAGCACCTGACTCGAAATTTAACGGCGATTGCATGGTGCAGGCATTTTTCTGTTTATAGCTTGTTTTCGTGCAACTGGGGAACTCATTAAACACGACATTTTTACTTTAAAGCCTCGAAACCGCAGTTTCGTCCGGGTTATAAAAATGACCACATATTCTGAAAGCCCAGAATCTGGGGAAAACGCCAGTAGTTTTTAGAATGCAAAAAATTTGCATTTTTGTAGGAGATATGGTCGTTTAAAGTCGATCCTGATTACCTTGGCCCAATCGGAAAGTTCAACGTACCCCCATGTTGAATTTTTCAAATTTCGACGACACGGATTTTTCTGAGTCAGCACCTTTACTCGAAATTTAACGGCGAATTCAGTGGTGCAGGTCATTTTTCTGTTTATATTTCCTTTTTGTAATTCGCGAAAAAATCATTAAACACGAATTTTACTTTAAAGTTTTTGGAAAACCCCAGTTTGCGTCCGATTATAAAAATGACCACATATTTGAAAGCCCAGAATCTGGGGAAAACCCCTATTTCAGAATGCAAAAAATTCCCTTTTTGTAGGAGAAAGGTCGTTTAAATTCGATCCTGATTACCTTCCAACCCGAAAAGTTCAACGCAACGTACCCCCCCTGTTGAATTTTTTAAATTTCGACCGACACGGATTTTTTTTGGTCCCCTTTACTCGAAATTTAACGGCGATTGCAGTGGTGCAGGCATTTTTCTGTTTATATTTGTTTTTGTGCAACGCGAGAACTCATTAAACACGACATTTTTTTCTTTAAAACCCCTAGAAACCGCAGTTTTGTCCGATTATAAAAATGAACATATTCTGAAAGCCCAGAATCGGGGAAAAAGCCTAGTTTCAGAATGCAAAAAATTGCATTTTTAGGAGATATGGTCGTTTAAATGATCCTGATTACCCCCAAATCGGAAAAATTCAACGTACCCCACCTGTTGAATTTTTTTAAATTTCACCGACACGGATTTTTCTGAGTCAGCACCCCGACTCGAAATTTTAACGGCGAATTCAGTGGTGCAGGTCATTTTTCTGTTTTATTTCTTTCGTGCAATTCCAAAAAATCATTAAACACGACATTTTTTTCTTTAAAATCTGGAAACCGCAGTTTGGTCCGATTATAAAAAGACCCCATATTCGAAAGCCCAGAATCTGGGAAAAAGCCATAGTTTTTAGAATGCAAAATTCATTTTGTAGGATATGGTGTTTGTCGATCCTGATTATTTTTTGGCCAACCGAAAAATTCAACACCCCCCCCTGTTGAATTTTTCAAATTTGACGACACGGATTTTTTAAAGTCAGCACCCCGACTCGAAATTTAACGGCGAATTCAGTGGTGCAGGTCATTTTTTTTGTTTGAGTTTTTCCCCGGGAAGCGAAACCTTTAAAACGAAATTTTTCAAAATTCGGAAACCGCAGTTTGCGTCCGATTATAACAAAACCACAAATTTTGAAAGCCCAGAACGGGGGAAAAGCCAGGTTTTAGAATGCAAAAATTGCATTTTTGTAGGAGATATGGTCTTTAAAGTCGATCCTGATTACCTTCCAAAACAAAACTACCCCCCGCTGTTGAATTTTTCAAATTTCGACCGGGCACGGATTTTTCTGAAAGCGCACCCCGACTAAATTTTGGCATTGTGGTGCAGGTCATTTTTCTGTTTATGGGTTGTTTTGCAATTTAGAAAACTCATTAAATACGAATTTTTTTTTAAAGTTGAAAAAGTAGTTTGGGCCATTTGTAAAAATGACCCATACTGAAAGCCCAAGTCTGGGAAAAAACCAGGTTTTTAATGCAAAAATTTATTTTTTTAGGAGATATGGTCGTTTAAAAATTGATCCTATTTCCTTGGCCAAACGAAAAATCAACGTACCCCCCCCCCGTTGAATTTTTTCAAATTTGACCGGACACGGCGTTTTTCTGAAAGTCAGCACCCCGACTGAAATTTAACGGCGATTTCAGTGGTGCAGGCTTTTTCTGTTTATTTTGGTTTTGTGACCCAAAAAAATCAAAATACACATTTTTTCTTTAAAGCCCTGGAAACCGTATTCTATTTAAAAAACCACAATCGAAACCCCGAACTGGGAAAAAAAAACCAAATGCTTTTTTTTAGGGATATTGTTTTAAAATGATCCCGAACCTTGCCCAAAAAGGAAAAAATTTAACACCCCTTTTTTAATTTTTAAATTTGAGCGGATTTTTTTAAATCCACCCCAGAAATTTTCGGGGAACAGGGGGCATATTTTTTTTTATGGCTTCGTTTTCGGGAAGAAAACTCATTAAATACGAATTTTTTTAAAAAGCTCTGAAACGCAGTTTGGGCCCTTTTGTAAAAAAAGATCCCATATTCTGAAAGTCCAGAATCTGGGAAACCCAGAAATTTTTAGAATTCAAAATCGCATTTTTTTAGGAGAAAGGTGTTTAAAGTCGATCCGGTTACCTTAAATGGAAAAGTTTAACGTACCCCCCCTGTTGAATTTTTCAAAAATTGACCGACACGGATTTTTTTGAAAATCAGCACTTTACTCGAAATTTAACGGGATTTCAGTGGTGCAGGTCATTTTTCGTTTTTGGTTCTTTGGTTTTTGGGAAAAACCCAAAAAAGACATTTTTTTCTTTGCCCTGAAACCGTAGTGTGCGTCCGATTGTAAAAATGACCACATATTCTGAAAGCCCAGAATCTGGGAAAACGCCAGTAGCTTCCAGAATGCAAAAATTTGCATTTTCTAGAAGATATGGTCGTCTAAAATTGATCCTGATTACCTTGGCCAATCGGAATAAAATTCAACGCAATTTCACCTGTTGAATTTTTCTAAATTTCTGACGGACACGGATTTTCTGAAAGTCAGCAATTCTTCTTTGACTCGAAATTCTAACGGCGCGACTTCCAGTGGCGTAGGTCATTTTTCTGTTTATAGTTCGTTTTCGTGCACTCAAGTGAAAACTTCATTAAACACGATATTTTTATTTTAAAGCTCTGAAACTGCAGTTTGCGTCCGATTATAATTGAATGACCATATATTCTGAAAGCCCAGAATCTGGGGAAACGCTAGTAGTTTCAGAATGCAAAATTGTATTTTTGTAGGAGATATGGTCGTTTAAAGTCGATCCTGCTACCTTGGCCAACCGGAAAAGTTCAACGCAATTTCACCTGTTGAATTTTCAAATTTCGACTGACACGGATTTTTCTGAAAGTCAGCACTCCTGACTCGAAATTTAATGGCGATTTCCAGTGGTGCAGTCATTTTTCAGATATAGCTTCGTTTTCGTGCAATACGAAAACTCATTAAACACGACATTTTTTACTTAAAGTTCTAGAAACTGCAGAAGTTTCTGTCCGATTATAATAAATTACTACATATTCTGGAAAGCTCAGAATCTGGAAAACACAGAAGCTTAGAATGCAAAATTCGCATTTTTGTAAGAGATATGGTCGCTTAAATTGATCCTGATTACCTTTGGCCAACCGGAAAGTTCAACGCAATTTCCCACCCGTTGAATTTTTCAAATTTCGACTGGACACGGATTTTTCTGAAAGTCAGCACTTGACTGAAATTTAACGCGGCCAGTGGTAGTAACATTTTTCTGTTTACTTTTTCGTGCAATTCATGAAAACCTATTAAATACGACATTTTTACTTCTTTAGTTCTGGAAACTGCAGTTTGCGGTCCGATTATAATAAATGACCACATATCTGAAAAAGCCCAGAATCTGGGAAAACGCCAGTAGTTTCCAGAATGCAAAATTTGCATTTCTAGAAGATATGGTCGTTTAAATTGATCCCATTACCTTACAACCGGGAAATGTTCAATGTACCCCACCTGTTGAATTTTTCTAGACCTTTGACTGGACATTGATTTTTCTGAAAGTCAGCACTTGACTGAAATTTAATCCATGATTTCAGTGGCGTATATTGGGTTTTTCTGTTTATAGTTTCTGTTTTCGTGCACTCCAGAAACTCAGCTAAACACGACATTTTTATTTTAAAGTCTCTGAAACGTAGTTTGCGTCCGATTATAACAAATGACCATATATTCTGAAAAAAGCCCAGAATCTGGGGAAACGCCAGAGTTTGTGAATGCAAAATTGCATTTTTAGAGATATACGTTTAAAGTCGATCCTGGTTACCTTACAACCGAAAAAGTTCAACGTACCCCACCCATGGAATTTTTTTCAAATTCCTGACCGACACGGATTTCTTTCAAAGCCGCACTCCTAACTCGAAATTCAACGGCGATTCTTGGCGGTATTGTTTGTTTCTGGCTCTGTTTTCGTGCACCATGAAAACTCATTAAATACGATATTTACTTAAAGCCTTCTGGAAACCGTGTAGTTTGCGTCCGATTGTAATAAATGACCACATATTCTGAAATCCCAGAATCTGGGAAACTGCCAGTAGCTTTCCAGAATGCACAAATTCGGCATTTTTGTAGAGATATGTCGTTTAAAAGTCGATCCTGATTACCTTTCGCTAAATCGGAAAGTTCAACGTACTCAGCTGTTGAATTTTCCAAATTGACCAAACACGGATTTTTTCCTGAAAGTCAGCACTCCAGATTCAAATTTACCCATGATTTCAGTGGTGCAGGTCATTTTCTGTTTATGGTTTCCGTTTTCGTGCAATTTGCGAAAACCGCCAATACGACATTTTTACTTTAAAGCCCTGAAACTGTAGTTTGCGTCCATTTGTAATAAATGACCTATATTCTGGAAAGTTCAGAGTCTTGGGAAAAACGCTGTAGTTTGAGAATGCAAAAATCTGCATTTTGTAGGAGATAATGGTCGTTAAAAATTGATCCTGATTACTCTTGGCCAAACTGAAAAGTTCAACGCAATTTCACCTGTTGAATTTTTCAAATTTCGCCTGGACAATGGATTTTTCTGAGGTCAGCACCTGACTCGAAATTTCCAACGGCGATTCTATGGTGCAGGTCATTTTTCCGTTTATGGCTTGTTTCGTAATTCATGAAAACTCATTAAATACGACATTTTTACTTTAAAGCCCTGGAAACCGTAGTGCGTCCGATTGTAATAAATGACCATATATATTCTGAAAGCCCAGAATCTGGGAAACGCCATAGTTTGTGAACGCAAAATTCGCATTTTTTGTAAGTGATATGGTCGTTTAAAGTCGATCCTGATTACCTTGGCCAAATCCTGGAAAAGTTCAACGTACTCTCAACTGTTGAATTTTTAAATTCTGACTGACACGGATTTTTCTGAAAGTCAGCACCCTAACTCTGAAATTCAACGGCGATTCTATGGTGCAGGTCATTTTGTTTCTGGCTTCTGTTTCTCGTGCACCGTGAAAACTCATTAAATACGATATTTTACTTTAAAGCCCTGAAAACCGTGTAGTTTGCGTCCGATTGTAATAAATGACTACATATTCTGGAAATCCCAGAATCTGGGGAAACCGCCAGTAGTTTCAGAGCAAAAATTTGTATTTTTCAGGAAGATGGTCGTTTAAAATAGATCATGATTACTCGGCCAAATCGAAAAGTTCAACGTACACCCGTTGAATTTTTCAAATTCGACAGGACACGGATTTTTCTGAGGTCAGCACCTGACTCTCGAAATTCTAACGCAGAATCAGTGGTGCAGGTCATTTCTGTTTCTGGCTCTCTGTTTTCAGCAATTCATGAAACTCATTAAATACGACATTTCTTTTACTTTAAAGCCTCTGGAAACTGCAGTCATTCGATTATAACTAAATGACCACATATTCTGAAAGTTTTTCTCCAGAATCTGGGGAAAACGCCAGAAGCTTTCAGAATGCAAAATACTGGTATTTTGGTAGAGATATGTATCGTTTAAAGTCGATCCTGTTACCTTGGCCAAATGAAAAAGTTCAACGTACCTCTACCTGTTGAATTTTTCAATTTCGATTGGACACGGATTTGTGCCAGCACTTGACTGAAATTTAATGGCGATTCCCAGTGGTGCAGGGTCATTTTCTCTTGTTTATAGCTTGTTTTGTGCAATTCATGAAACTCATTAAACACGACATTTTACTTTAAAGCCTCTAGAAACCGTGCAGTTTCGTCTGGATTATAACAAATGACCGCATATCTGAGCCTCCAGAATCTGGGAAAACGCCAGTAGTTTTCAGAACGCAAAAATTCGCATTTTTGTAGGAGATAAGGGTCGTTGTAAAGTCGATTCTACTTACCTTTAACAACCGGAAAAGCTCAACGTACCCACTTCCGTTGAATTTTTCAAATTTCTGACGGACACGGATTTTCTGAAAGTCAGCACCCTGACTGAAATTTAACGGCGATTGCAGTGGTGCAGGTCATTTTCTGTTTATAGTTTCGTTTTCAGCACCATGAAACTCATTAAACACGACATTTTTACTTTAAAGCTCTTAGAAACTGCAGTTTCGTCCGATTATATCAAATGACCACATATTCTGAAAGCCCAGAATCTGGGGAAACGCCACACGCTTCAGAATGCAAAAATTGCATTTTTGTAGGAGATATGGTCGTTTTGTGTCGATCCTGATTACCTTGGCCAAATCGGGAAAAGTTCAACGTAATTTCACCTGTTGAATTTTTTTCAAATTTCGACCGGACACGGATTTTTCTGAAAGTCAGTAACTTGACTCGAAATTTAACGGCGATTTGTAGCAGGCTGGTTTTTCTGTTTATATTTCGTTTCGTGCAATCTGCGAAAACTCATTAAACACGACATTTTTACTTAAAAGCTTCTTAGAAACTGCAGTTTCGTCCGCTTATAATAAATGACCACATATTCTGAAAGCCCAGAATCTGGGGAAAACGCTACAGTAGTTTCAGAATGCAAAAATTGCATTTTTGTAGGAGATATGGTCGTTTAAAGTCGATCCTGATTACCCACAATCGGAAAAGTTCAACGTACCCCACCTGGTTGAATTTTTCAAATTTCGACTGACACGGATTTTCTTGAAAGTCAGCACCTGACTCGAAATTTAACGGCGATTGCAGTGGTGTATATTGGCCTTTTCTGTTTATAGTCGCTTTCGTGCAATTCGCGAAAATCAATAAACACGACATTCTTTACTTTAAAGCTCTAGAAACTGCAGTTTGTCCGATTATAATAAATGACCACATATCTCTGAAAGCTCAGAATCTGGAAAACGTCTGTAGTTTCCCAGAATGCAAAAATTTGCATTTTCTAGAAGATATGGTCGTTTGCACTGATCCTTATTACCTTGGCCAAATCAAACGCAAGTTCAACGTACCCCATCCGTTGAATTTTTCAAATTCCTGACAGGACACGGATTTTTCTGAAAAAGTCAGCACCCTGACTCGAAATTCCCAACGGTATACTCCAGTGCAGGTCATCTTTCTGTTTATTGCTTGCCGTGCACCTGCGAAAACTCATTAAACACGACATTTTATTTAAAGCCTCTGGAAACCGCAGCTGCGACCGATTATAACAAATGACCACATATTCTGCAAAGCCCAGAATCTGGGGAAAACGCCAGTAGCTTCAGAATGCAAAAATTTGCATTTTCTAGAAGATATGGTCGTTTAAATAGACTCGTGATTACTCTCGCCAAATCGGAAAAGTTCAACGTACACCTGTTGGAATTTTTCAAAATCTTCTGACAGGATACTTACTCTTTTCTGAAAGTCAGCACACCCTGACTCGAAATTTAACGAAGAATTCAGTGGCATAGTCATTTTTCTGCTTCTGGTTTGTTTTCGTGCAATTCCGCGAAAACTCATTAAACACGACATTTTTTACTTTAAAGCTTCCTCTAGAAACTGCACTTCGTCCGATTATAACAAATGATCACATATTCTGAAAGCCTAATCTGGGGAAACGCCAAAGAAGCTTTCAGAGGCACGCAAAAATTGTGGTTTTTGGTAGGAGATATGGTCGTTTAAAGTCGATCCTGATTACTTTGCCAACCGAAAAGTCTAACGTACCCCACCTGTTGAATCTTTCAAATTTGACCGACACGGATTGAAAGTCAGCACTTGACTCGAAATTTAACGGCGAAGCCAGTGGTGCAGGTCATTTTTCTGTTTATAGTTTTTCGTGCAATTCATGAAACTCATTAAACATGACATTTTTTTACTTCTAAAGCTCTTAAACTGCAGTTTGTAACGTCTGATGGTAATAAATGACCACACATTCTGAAAGCCCAGAATCTGGGAAAACGCCAGAGCTTCAGAATGCAAAAATTTGTATTTTCTAGAAGATATGGTCGTTTAAATTGATCCTGATTACTCTTGGCAAATCGGAATGTTCAACGTACCCCCACCCAAGAATTTTTTCAAATTTCGACTGACACGGATTTTCTGAAATGCCAGCACTTGACTCAAATTCATCTATGATTTAGTATGTAGGTCATTTTTCTGTTTATAGTGTTTCTGTTTTGTGCAATCTATGAAACTCATTAAACACGACATTTTTTATTTTAAGCTCTCTGAAACCGCAGTTATACCGATTATAGCCGTGAATGACCCATATTCTGCAAAGCCTAGAATCTGGGGGAAAACGCTAGAAGCTTCAGAATGCAAATTCGCATTTTGTAGGAGATATGGTCGTTTGTAAGTCGATCCTGGTTACCTGGTCAAATCGGAAGTTCAACGCACTCTACCTGGTTGAATCTTTCAAATTTCGACCGGACACGGATTTGAAAGTCAGCACCCTAACTCGAAATTCAACGGCGATTTCATGGTGCAGGTCATTTTCTGTTTCCTGGCTTGTTGTGCAATTCATGAAAACTCATTAAATACGATATTTTACTTTAAAGCCTCTGGAAACCGTGTAGTTTGTGTCCGATTGTAACACAAATGACCACATATTCTGAAATCCCAGAATCTGGGAAACCGCCAGAGCTCTAGAATGCACAAATTGCATTTTTGCAGGAGATATGGTCACTAAAGTCGATCCTGATTACCTTCTGCCAAATCGAAAAGTTCAATGTAAATTTCAGCTGCTGAATCTTTTCAAATTTCGACCAAACACGGATTTTTCTGAGTCGGCACCTGTGACTAAATTCTAATCGGCGACTTCATGGTGCAGGCCATTTTTCTGTTTATGGTTTCATTTTCGTGCAATTTATGAAAACTCATTAACATGACATTTTTACTTTAAAGCCTCTGAAAACTGTGAATATGTCCATTTGTAACAAATGACCCCATATTCAGCGTCGCAGTCTGGGAAATGCCAGTAGCTTTCAGAATGCAAAAATTCGCATTTTTGGTATGAGATATGGTTTGTTAAATTGATCCTGATTACCTTTGGACAAACGGAAAAGTCTAATGTACCCCACCTGTTGAATTTTTCAAATTTGCCTGACACGGATTTTTCTGGAAAGTCAGCACTCTGACTCGAAATTTAACGGCGATTTCAGTGTGCAGGCCATTTTTTCTGTTTATGGTTTATTTCGTGCAATTCATGAAAACTCATTAACATGACATTTTTACTTTAAAGCCTGGAAACTGTGTAGTGCGTCTGATTGTAACAATAAATGACTACATATTCTGAAAGCCGAATCTGGGGAAAACGCCAGTAGCTTTCAGAACGCAAAATTGCATTTTGTAAGGGATATGGTCGTTTAAAGTCGATCCTGGATTACCTTACTAACCGGAAAAGTTCAATGCTCTCAACTGTTGAATTTTTCAAATTTGACGGACACGGATTTTTCAAAGTTGCACCTTAACTCAAATTCATCAAGATTTCATGGTGGTCATTTTTTTCTGTTTCTACTGTTTTCAGCACTGCGAAAAACTCATTAAATACGATATTTTGATTTAAAGTCTCAAACCGTAATGTCATGTCTGATTAACAAACACCACATATTCTGAAATCCAGACCTAGAACGCCAGTAGCTTCAGAATGCAATTGCATTTTGTAGGAGATATGGAATGTTTAAAGTCGATCCTGATTACTCGCCAAATCGGAAAAGTCTGTTAACACTCTAGCTGTTAATAAATTGACTGAAGCACGGATTTTTTCTGGTGTCAGCACTAGATTTGAATTTAAATTCACGATTTAGTGTGCAGGTCATTTTTCGTTATGGCTCTGGTTTTCGTGCAATTTGCGAAAACTCATTAAATACGACATTTTTACTTTAAAGCCTCTTTGAAACTGTAGTTTGCGTCCATTTGTAATAAATGACCCCATATTCTGGTGCTTCAGAGTCTGGGAAAAACGCCAGTAGTTTTCAGAATGCAAAAATTCGCATTTTGTAGGAGATATGGTCGTTAAAATCTGATCCTGATTTTGGCTAATCGAAAAGCTCTAACACTCATCTGAAGTTGAAATTAATTTGACAGACACGGATTTTTGAGCTACACTGACTGAAATTTAACTGGCGAATCTAGTGGTGCAGGTCATTTCTGTTTATGGCTCTCTGTTTTCAGTGAATTGCGAAACCGGCCAGAATACGACATTTACTTGTCGGAAACTACAGTTTGTGTTCATTTGTAATAATGATCCCATATTCTGAAAGTCCAGAATCTGGGGAAAACGCTAGTAGCTTCCAGAATTCACACCGTACTTTTGTAGGAGATATGGTTCGTTTAAAGTCGATCCTGATTACCTTTGCCAACCGAAAAGTTCAACGTACTCTACCCTGGTTGTTCTTTCAACTGACCGGACATTGATTTTTCTGAAAGCCAGCAATTCTGACTTTCGAAATTTCTACCCAAGCGATTTGGTGGTGCAGGTCATTTTTCTGTATATAGTTTCGTTTTCGTGTACATGAAAACTCATTAAACATGACATTTTTACTTTAAAGCCTGAAACCGCAGTTTGCGCCACCGATTTAGTACACAAATTACCGTATGGTCTTAAGCCCAGAACTAGGAAAACGCCAGAAGCTTCAGAATGCAAAATCTGGCATTTTGGTAGGGGAGATATGGTTGTCGAATTGATCCTGATTACCTTGGCTTAAATCGGAAAAGCTCACTCACCGTTGAATTCTTTTTCAAATTTCCTCACCGACACGGATTTTTCTGAGCCGCAATCTGACTCGAAATTTAACGGCGAATTCAGTGGTGGCAATAGTTCTTCTGTTTATAGTTTCGCAATTCGCGAAAAACTCATTAAACACGATATTTTTATTTTAAAGCCTCTGGAAACTGCAGTTTGCGTCCGATTATAATAAATGACCACATATTCTGAAAGCCCAGAATTGGGAAACGCCAGTTTGTAACGTAAAAATTTGTGATTGTTAGAAGATATGGTCGTTTAAAATTGATCCTTATTACCTGGCTAAACGGAAATGTTCATCGTACCTCCCACCGTTGATTTTCAATTTGACAGGACACGATTTTTCTGAAAGTCAGCACTTGACTCGAAATTTAATGGCGATTCTATGTAGCAGGTCATTTTTCTGTTTATAGTTTACTGTGCAATTCGCAAACCTGTTAAACATGGCGACGGTTGCTTTGAATCGTACAGTCTGATTATAACAAATGACCACATATTCTGGAAAGCTCAGATCTGGGAAAACGCTAGTAGCTTCAGAATGCAAAATTTGCATTTTCTAGAAGATATGGTCGTTTAAATATAGACTGCATTACTTTACAAATCGCAAAGCTCAACGTACACCTGTTGAATTTTCAAATTTCTGACAGGACACGGATTTTTCTGAGCCACACTCCACCTGAAAATTTGACCCATGAATTCAGTGGCAGGTCATTTTTTCTGTTTTGGCTTGTTTTCAAAAATTATGAAACTTACATTAAATACAGAGATTTTTGGCCTTTAAAGCTTTCTGAAACTTAGTTTCAGGTCCGATTATAATGTTCACATATGATATTCTGAAAGCTCAGAATCTGTGGGAAACGCCAGAAGCTAGAATGCAAAAATTGGCATTTTTGTAGGAGATATGGTCGTTTAAAGCGATCCTGGTTACCCACAATGGGAAAGTTCAACGTACCTCACCTGTTGAATTTTTCAAATTTCGACTGACACGGATTTTTTTGAAAGTCGTGCACTTAATTTCCGAATTTAATGGTATGATTTCTAGTGGTGTGTAGTAATATTTTTCTGTTTATAGCGTTTGCTTTTCGTGCAATTCTGCGGAAAACTCATTAAACATGACATTTTTACTTTAAAGCCTCTAGAAACCGCAGTTTCTGTCTGATGTTGGTAATAGCTGACCATATATTCTGGAAAGCCAGAATCTTGGGGAAAACGCCAGTAGCTTCAGAATGCAAAAATTCGCATTTTTGTAGGAGATATGGTCGTTTAAAGTCGATCCCAGATTACCTTGCCAAATCGAAAAGTTCAACGTACCCTCACCCGTTGAATTTCAAATTTCGACCGGACACGATTTTCTGGAAAGTCAGCACCCTGGACTGAAATTCCAACGGCGATTGCAGTGGTGTGCAGGTCATTTTTCTGTTATAGTTGTTTTCGTGCAATTCGCGAAAACTTACAACACGACATTTTTTACTTTAAAGCCTCTAGAAACTGCAGTTTGGTCCGATTATATCAAATGACCATATTCTGAAAGCCCAGAATCTGTGGGAAAACGCCAATAGCTTTTCAGAATGCAAAAATTCGTACTTTTTGTAGGAGATATGGTCGTTTAAAGTCGATCCTGATTACTCCTACAACCGAGTGTTCAACGTACTTCTACCTGCTGAATTTTTCAAATTCTCGACTGGACACGGATTTTCTGAGTCGCAATTTGACCAAAATTTACCTGTATGATTTCAGTGTAGGTCATTTTTCTGTTTATATTGTTTTCGTGCAGTAAATTCGCGAAAACTCATTAAATACGACATTTTACTTAAGCTCTAGAAACCGCAGAAGTTCTGTCCAAGGCTTATAAATAAATGACCACATATTCTGAAAAAGCCTAGAATCTGGGAAACGCCAGTAGCTAGAATGCAAAATTCGCATTTTTGTAGGAGATATGGCTGTTGCAGTCGATCTGATTACCTTTGGCAATCGGAAAGTTCAATGCAATTTCACCTGTTGAATTTTTCAAATTTCGAATTGACACGGATTTTTCTGAAAGTCAGCACCTGACTCGAAATTTAACGGCGATTGCAGTGGTGCAGGTCGGCTTTTCTGTTTATAGTTTGTTTTCGCGCAATTCGCGAAAACTCATTAAATACGACATTTTTTACTTTAAAGCCCCAGAAACTGCAGTTTCGTCCGATTATAACAAATGACCACATATTCCAGCTCAGAATCTGGGAAAACGCCTGTAGTTTCAGAACGCAAATTTGCATTTTCTAGAAGATATGGTCGTTTAAAATTGATCCTTATTACCTTGGCCAAATCGGAAATGTCTAACGTACTCCTCTATCTGTTGAATTTTTTCAAATTTCTGACAGGGACACGATTTTTCTTGGAAAGCCGCACCCTGACTGAAATTTAATTGCGATTTCAGTGGTGCAGGTCATTTTTCTGTTTATTGCTTCTGTTTTCGTGCACCATGAAAACTCATTAAACACGACATTTTTATTTTAAAGCCTTCTGGAAACCGCAGTTTGCATCGATTATAACAAATGACCACATATTCTGAAAGCCCAGAATCTGGGAAAAACGCCAGTAGCTTCCAGAATGCAAAAATTTGTACTTTCTAGAAGATATGGTCGTTTAAAATAGATCATGATTACCTTTGGCCAAATCGGAAAAAGTTCAACGTACAATCTGTTGAATTTTTTCAAATTTCGACAGGACACGGATTTTTCTTAAAAGTCAGCACCTGAATCTTTGAAATTTAACGGCGAATTGGTGGTGCAGGTCATTTTTCTGTTTCTACTTGTTTTCGTGCACCCGCGAAACTCATTAAACACGACATTTTACTTTAGCCCTATGAAACCAAAAAAGTTTGTCCGATTATAATAAATGACTACATATTCTGAAAGCCCAGAATCTGGGAAAACGCCAGAAGTCAGAACGCAAAATTCGTACTTGTGTAGGAGATATGGTCGTTTAAAGTCGATCCGACGCCATTCGGCCAAATCGGAAAAGTTCAACGTACCCCACCGTTGAATTTTTCCACCCTGACCGGACACGGATTTTTCTTGAAAGTCAGCACCGGACTCGAAATTTAATTCCATGATTGCAGTGGTGTAGGTCATTTTGTTATATTAGTTTATTTTCAAAGAATCGCGAAAACTTATTTAATACGACATTTTTTACTTTAAAGCTCGAAACTGGGTAGTGGCTCGTCTGATTATAAATAAATGACTACATATTCTGAAAGCCCAGAATCTGGGAAAACGCTGAATAGTTGAATGCAAAATTCGCATTTTGTAGGAGATATGGTCGTGTTTAAAGTCGGTCCGATTACCTTGGCCAACCGGAAAAGTTCAACGTACCTCTACCTAAGTTGAATTTTTTCTTAAATTCTCTGACTGGACATGGATTTTTCTGAAAGTCAGCACCTGACTCGAAATTTACCCATGATTGCAGCAGTGCAGGTTTCTGTTTATAGTTTGTTTTCGTGCAATTCGCTGGCGGAAAACTCATTAAATACGACATTTTACTTTAGTTCTAGAAATGCAGTTTCGTCCGATTATAAATAAATGAGACTCATATTCTGAAAGCCCAGAATCTGGGAAAACGCCATTAGTTTCTTAGAATGCAAAAATTCGCATTTTTGTAGGAGATATGGTCGTTTGTGTCGATCCTGGATTACCTTGGCCAACCGGAAAGTTCAACGTACCCCACCTGTTGAATTTTTCAAATTTGACCGGACACGGATTTTTTCTTGAAAGTCAGCACTCTGACTGAAATTTAACGGCGATTTCAGTGTGTAGGTCATTTTCTGTTTATAGCTTGTTTTCGTGCAATTCATGAAAACTCATTAAATACTTATTTTTTTATTTTAAAGCTCTGAAATCGTAGTTTATAGTCTGATTATAACAAAATGACTACATATTCTGAAACCTCAGAATCTGGGAAAACGCCAGAAGCCAGAATGCAAAAATTCGCATTTTGTAGGAGATATGGTCGTTTAAAGTCGATCCTGATTACCTTGGCCAACCAGAAAGTTCTAATGTACTTCACCTGTTGAATTTCAAATTTCGACCGGACACGGATTTTTCTGGAAAGCCAAAGCACCCTAACCTGAAATTCAACGGCGACTTACATGGTGCAGGTCGTCTTCTGTTTCTGGCTTGTTTTCGTGCAATTCGCGAAAACTCATTAGAGCACGACATTTTTATTTTAAAGCCTCTGTTCGGCAATGGTGTCCGATTATAATAAATGAACACAAATTCTGAAACCCCAGAATTCGGGGAAACGCCGCAGTTTCAGAATGCAAAAATTCGCATTTTGAGGAGATATGGTCGCCTGTGTCGATCCTGATTACTTCCTGGCCAACCGGAGGGAAACTAACGTAGCCCCACCCGTTGAATTTTTCACCGACGATACGATTTTGAAAGTCAGCACCCTAACTCGAAATTCAACGGCGATTCATGGCGCAGGTCATTTTTCTTGTTTCTGGCATGTTTCTGCACCATAAAACTCATTAAATATTTATTTTTTAGTTTAAACCTCTGGAAACCGTAGTTTGGTGTCCGATTATAACAAATGACCACATTCTGAAAGCTCAGAATTTGGGGAAAACGCCAGTAAGCTAGAATGCAAAATTCGCATTTTTGTAGGAGATATGGTCGTTTAAATTGATCCATTACCTTGGCAATCGGGGAGTTCAATGTACTTACCTGTTGAATTTTTCAAATTTCGACCGGACACGGATTTTTCTGAAAGTTCGCAATTCTGACCTGAAATTTAACGGCGATTTAGTAGTGTAGGTCATTTGCTTATATTTGCTTCGTGCACCCGCGAAAACTCATTAAACACGACATTTTACTTTTAGAAGCTCTGAAAACCGCAGTTTGCGTGTCCGATTATAACAAATGACCACATATTCTGAAAGCCCAGAATCTGGGAAAACGCCAGTAGTTTAGAATGCAAAATCTGCATTTTTGTAGGAGATATGGTCGTTTGTGTCGATCCTGGATTACCTGGTTTCAATCGGAAAAGTTCAACGTACTTCACCTGTTGAATTTTCAAATTCTGACCGGGACATTGATTTTCTGAAAGTCAGCACTTGACTCGAAATTTAACGGCGATTTGTGGTAGGTCATTTTTCTGTTTATAGCTTCGTTTTCGTGCAATACAAGAAAACTCATTAAAACACGACATTTTACTTTAAAGCTCTGAAAACCGTGCAGTTTGCGTCCGTTTATTACAAATGACCACATATTCTGAAACCCTAATCTGGGGAAAACGCCAGTAGCTTTAGAACGCAAAAATTGCATTTTTGTAGGAGATATGGCGTTTAAAAATTGATCCTGATTACCTTGGCCAAATCGGAAAAGTCTAACGTACCCCCACCTGCTTGAATTTCTTTTCAAATTCCTTGACAGGACACGATTTTCTGGAAAGTTAGCACTCTGACTGAAATTTAACGTATGATTTCCATGGTGCAGGTCAGTTTTCTGTTTCTGGCTTCGAGCTGTGCACCATGAAAACCTATTAAATACGATATTTTTACTTTTTAAAGCCCTCTTGGAAACTGCAGTTTGCGTCCGATTATAACAATTGAACACACCCTGAAACCTCTAGAATCTAAAACGCAGAGTTTGAAATGCAAAATTCGGTTTTGTAGGAGATATGGCTGCCAAAGTCGATCTCCACACTTTGGCCAAATGGAAAAGTTCAATGTACCCACCCGTTGAATTTTTTCAAATCCCGACCGATACGATTTTTCTCTGAAAGTCAGCACCCTAACTGAAATTCAACGGCGATTTCCATGGTGCAGGTCATTTTCTGTTTCTGGCTGGCGTTTTCGTGCACCATGAAACTCATTAAATACGACATTTTACTTTGAAGCTCTCTGGAAACCGTGCTTTATGTCCGATTTATAAATAAATGACTACATGCGGCTCCTGGTGCTTCCAGAATCTGGGGAAAACGCTAGAAGTTTCTAGAATGCAAAATTGCATTTTTGTAGGAGATATGGTCGCTTAAATTGATCCTGATTACCTTAGCAAATCGGAAAAGTTCAACGTACCTCACTCGTTGAATTTCAAATTTTGACCGACACGGATTTTTTCTGAAAGTCAGCACCTGACTCGAAATTTAACGGCGAATTCAGTGGTGCAGGTCATTTTTCTGTTTATAGCTTCCTTTTTCGTGCAATCTGCGAAAACTCATTAAACACGAGCATTTTACTTTAAAGCCTTCGAAACCGCAGTTTATGTCCGATTATGCAACAAATGACCACATTCTGAAAGCCCAGAATCTGGGAAAATGCCAGTAGTTTTCAGAATGCAAAAATTCGCATTTTTGTAGGAGATATGGTCGTTTAAAGTCGATCCTTGTTACCTGACCAAATCGAAAGTTCAACGTACCCCACCTGTTGAATTTTTCAAATTTCGACCGGACACGGATTTTTCTGAAAGTCAGCACCTGACCTGAAATTTAACGGCGAATTAGTGGTGCAGGTCATTTTCTGTTTAGGCTTCCTTTTCGTGCACCCATGAAAACTCATTAAACACGACATTTTTTATTTCCAGTTTCTGAACGCTGCGTCCGATTATAACAAACGACCACATATTCTGAAAGTCCAGAATCTGGGGAAAACGCCAGTAGCTTAAGAATGCAAAAATTCGCATTTTGTAGGAGATATGGTCGTTTAAAGACGATCCTGGTTGGCCTTTGGCCAATGGAAACACCACTCTACCCGTTGGTTGAATTTTTCAATTTCGATTGACACGGATTTTTTTGAAAGTCAAATACACTGACTCAAATTTAACGGCGATTTCAGTGGTGCAGGCTACTTTTCCGTTTATATCATTTTGTGCAATCTCAGAAAACTCATTAACAACATTTTTTACTTTTAAGTCAGAAACTGCAGTTTGTCCGATTATAACAAATGACCACATATTCTGAAAGCCTAGAATCTGGGGAAATGCTAAGAAGATTGTGAATGCAAAAATTCGCAGAATTTTTGTAGGAGATATGGTCGTTTAAATGATCCTGATTACCTTGACAACCGAAAAGTTCAACGTACCCCACCTGTTGAATTTCACCCTGACTGACACGGATTTCTGAAAGTCAGCACCCTGACCTGAAATTTAACGGCGATTGCGTGGTGCAGGTCATTTGTTTATAGTTTGGCCGTGCAATTATGAGAACTCATTAAACACGACATTTTTACTTTAAAGCTCTAGAACCGCAGCTTAACCGATTACAATAAATGACCACATATTCTGCGCTTCAGAATCTGGGGAAACGCCATAAGCTTGTGAATGCAAAAATTCGCATTTTTTGTAGGAGATATGGTCGTTGTAAGTCGATCCTGATTACCTTACAAATCGAAAGTTCAACGGTACCTTCACCTGTTGAATTTTTCAAATTGACTGGACACTTCTGATTTTTCAAGTCAGCACCTGACCTTGAAATTTAATGATGAACTGGCGTGGTGCAGGTCATTTTTCTGTTTATAGCTTCCTTTTCGTGCAATCTAAGAAAACCATTAAACACGACATTTTACTTTAAAGCTCTTGGAAACTTCGCGTGCAGTTTGCGTCCGATTATAACAATGACTACATATCCTGGAAAAGCCCAGAATCTGGGGAAAACGCCAGTAGTTTCAGAATGCAAAAATTTACTTTTGTAGGAGATATGGCTGTTTAATTGATCTTATCATCTTGGCCAACCAGAAAAGTCTAACGTACTTCACCCGTTGAATTTTTTCAAATTTCGACCGACACGGATTTTTCTGAAAGTCATAATTTAACCTGAAATTCAACGGCGATTCCACATGGTGCAGGCTGCCTTTCACTTCTGGCTTCGTTTTCTGTGCAATTCATGAAAACTCATTAAATACGACATTTTTACTTTTTAAAGTTTCTGGAAACTGTGCAGTTTGCGTCCGATTATAATACCATAAATGACCACATACATTCTGAGCCCAGAATCTGGGGAAAACGCCAGAAGCTTAGAATGCAAAATTCGCATTTTGTAGGGGAGATATGGTCGTTTAAAGTCGATCCTGATTACCTTGGCCAAATCTCGAAAAGTTCAACGTACCCCACCTGTTGAATTTTTCAAATTTCGACCGGACACGGATTTTTCTGGAAAGTCAGCACCCTGACTCGAAATTTAACGGCGATTGCAGTGGCAGGTTATTTTTCTGTTTATAGTTTCGTTCTCGTGCACTCGCGAGAACTCATTAAATAATGACATTTTTACTTTAGTTCTAGAACCGCAGTTTGTCCGATTATAAAATAAATGACCACATTCTGGAAAGCCTAGAATCTGGGAAAATGCCAGAAGCTTTCAGAAATGCAAAAATTCGCATTTTTTGTAGGAGATATGGTTTGTTTAAAGTCGTGATCCTGATTACTCGGCCAAATCGGAAAAGTTCAACAATTTCACCCCGTTGAATTTTTCAATTTCTGACTGCACATGATTGAGCCGCACCCGATCTTAAAATTAACGGCGAATCTAGTAGTGGTAACATTTTTCTGCTGAGCTTCCTTTCTGCACCATGGCAACTCATTAAAATAATGACATTTTTACTTTAAAGCCTCTGAAACCAGTTGAGTCCGATTATAATAACAATTGCACATTCTAAAGCTCAGAATCTGGGGAAAACGCCAGTAGTTTCAGAATGCAAAATTCGCATTTTGTAGGAGATATGTTGTTAAATGATCTCGATTACCACAAACGAGTAACGACGCTGTAATTAACTGTTGACTTTAACTTTGACTGACATGGATTTTTCTAGCCAGCACTTGACTTGAAATTCTAACTATGATTTCAGAGCAGGTAGTCACGCCAGAGCTTGCTTTTCGTGCAACATGAAATCATTAAACACGATACTACTTAAAGCCTCTGAAACCGCAGTTTATAGTCTGATTATTGCAATGACCACATATTCGAACTGCAGACCTGTGGGAAATGCCACTATTTGAAGAATGCAAATTCCATTTGTAGATATGGCTGTTAACATCCGGTTACTCTTTGATCAACTGAAACAACATTTCACCTGTTGAATTTCACTCCACTGACATGATTTTTGAGTGCTACACTCCTGACTGAAATTTAATGGCGAAACGTGTAAATGTTTGTGAGAGTTTGGTAAATTAAACTCAATAAAGATGACATTTTATTTGAAATGGAAACCTTAAATGAAACTGATTATAATAAATTACCATATTCTGAAAGTCTGAATTAAAGCCAGTGAAGTGGTAACAAAACTTGTATTTTCTGTAGAGATATGGTCGTTTGTAAAGACGATCCTTGTTACTTAATAAAATGGAAGTTCCACTGTACTCCCACCTGCTGAATTTTTCAAACTCTGACTGGACACGGATTTTTTGAAAGCTGCAAAACACTGACTCGAAATTTAACAAGTGATTTGGTGGTACATTTATTTTTCCGTTTATAGTTTCTGTTTTCGGGCAATTGTGAAAACTCATTAAACACGACATTTTTATTTAAAGCCTAGAAATCAAAGTAGTTTGTCCTGATTATAACAAATGGAATTACACATTTGAAAGCCCAGAATCTGTGAAAACGCCAGAAGATTTAGAATGCAAAAATCGTACTTTGTAGAAAGATATAACATGCTCTAAAGTCGATCCTCACTACTCACTGAAACTGAAAAGTTCAATGTAACTTCACCTGTTGAATTTTTTCAAATTCTCTTAACTGGACATGGATTTTCTCTATGTTTCAGCACCTGACTTGAAATTCAACTGCCAATGTGTGGCAACATTTGGTTAGATAGTTTGTTTTCTGTGCAATTTAGGGAACCCATTAAACATGACATTTTTTACTTATATCTTCAGAAACTGCAGTTTCGTCTGATTATAAATAATAATAATGACTACATATTCTGAAAAAGCTCAGAATCAGGAAACCGCTGTAGTTGCAATGCAAAAATTTACTTTAGTAGGAGATATGTCACTTAAAGTCGATCCTGATTACTTTTGGCAAATCGGAAAAGTTCAACGTACCCCACCTGTTGAATTTTTCTAAATTCCCTGACCGACACGGATTTTTCTGAAAGTCAGCACTCTGACTCGAAATTCTAACGCGAATCTAGTGGTGCAGGTCATTTTTCTGTTTATAGGTTCCTTTTCGTGCAATTCGCGAAAACTCATTAAACACGACATTTTTACTTTAAAGCTCTGAAACCGCAGTTTGCGTCCGATTATACTACTTCTTCAAAATGACCGTTATTATTCTGAAAGCCCAGAATCTGGGAAAACGCCAGTAGTTTCAGAATGCAAAAATTGCATTTTTGTAGTAGGGAGATAAGTGGTCGTTTAAATTGATCCCGATTACCTTACAAATTGCAGGAAACCAACGTACTCTCTACCTGTTGAATTTTTTTCAAATTTCGACTGACACGATTTTTCTGAAAGTCAAGAACTTCTAACTCGAAATTCAACGGCGACGCATGGTGCAGGTCATTTTTCTGCGCTTGGCTTGTTTTCGTGCACTATGAAATCATTAAATACGACATTTTTTACTTTGAAGTCTCTGGAAACTGCAGTCATGTCCGATTATAACAAATGACCACATATTCTGAAAGCCCAGAATCTGGGGAAACGCTGTAGTTTCAGAATGCAAAAATTCGCATTTTGTAGGAGATATGGTTGCTTCAGTCGATCCTGATTACCTTGGCCAAATCGAAAAGTTCAACGCGCTGTTGAATTTTCAAATTTCGACTGGACATGGATTTTCGAGGTCGCACCCTGACTCGAAATTTAACGCATGATTGCAGGAAGGCGGTCATTCTTTCTGTTTATAGTTTGTTTTCGTGCACCGCGAGAACTCAGCTAAAACATTTATATTTTACTTGAAAGCCCTCTAGAAACCGCAGTTTCTGGTCCAGATTATAAATAGTAAAATGATCACATATTCTGAAAAAGCCCCAGAATCTGGGGAAAACGCCAGGTAGTTTCAGAATGCAAAAATCTGCATTTTTGTAGGAGGTGCTCGTTTAAAGTCGATCCTGATTACCTTGGCCAACCGGAAAAGTTCAACGTACCCTCAATTCGTTGAATTTTTTCAAATTTTTGACCGGACACGGATTTTTCCTTGAAAGCCGCACCCTGACTAAATTTAACGGCGATTTCAGTGGTGTAGGTCATTTTGTTTGATAGCTTCGTTTTCGTGCAATACGAAAACTCATTAAACACGACATTTTTACTTTAAAGCTTCTGGAAACCGCAGTTTGCGTCCGATTATTAAGTAATGACTACATATTCTGAAACCCTAGAATCTGGGGAAAACGCTACTAGTTTAGAATGCAAAAATTGCATTTTGTAGGAGATATGGTCGTTTAAAGTCGATCCTGGTTACCTTGACCAACCGAAAAGTTCAACGTACTCCCACCTGTTGAATTTTTCAAATTTCGACTGGACACGGATTTTTCTGAGTTTCAGCACCCTGACTCGAAATTTAATGCGAATTCAGTGGTGCAGGCTATTTTTCTGTTTGAGAAGCCTTTTTCGTGCACTCGCGAAAACTCATTAAACACTGATATTTTTTATTTAAAGCCTCTGGAAACCGCAGTTTGCGTCCGATTATAACAAAATTCATCACATTCTGAAAGTCCAGAATCTGGGGAAAACGCCAGTAGTTTAAGAATGCAAAAATTGCATTTTTGTAGGAGAGATATGGTCGTTTAAAGACGATCCTGCTACCTTAATAAATGGGAAAAGTTCAATGTACTCCCACCTGTTGAATTTTCAAATTTCCTGACTGGACACGGATTTTTTTGAAAGTCAGCACACTGACTGAAATTTAACGGCGATTTCAGTGGTGCAGGTCATTTTTCCGTTTATAGTTTCTGTTTTCAGCAATTCGCGAAACTCATTAAACACGACATTTTTACTTAAAGCCTCTAGAAACTGCAGTTTCGTCTGATTATAATAAAATGATCACATATTCTGGAAAGCCCAGAATCTGGGGAAAATTGTAGTGATCAGAATGCAAAATTCGCATTTTGTAGGGAGATATGGTCGTTTAAAGTCGATCCTGATTACTTCCTTACAATGGAAAAGTTCAACGTAATTTCTACCCGTTGAATTTTTCAAATTCTGACTGGACACGGATTTTTTCTGAAAGTCAGCACTCTGATCTGAAATTCTCTAATGGCCGATTGCAGTGGTGCAGGTCATTTTTCTGTTTATAGTTTGTTGTGCAATTCATGAGAACTCATTAAACACGACATTTTTTACTTAAAGCTCTAGAATCGTGCAGTTTGTCCGATTATAACAAATGACCATATTCTGGTGCTTTTCCAGAATCTGGGGAAAACGCCAGTAGTTTTCAGAATGCAAAAATTCGCATTTTTGTGAGATATGGTCGTTTAAAATGATCCTGATTACCTGGCCAAATCGGAAAAGTTCAACGGCCCCACCTGTTGAATTTTTCAAATTTCTGACCGACACGGATTTTTCTGAAAGTCAGCACTCCTGACTCGAAATTTAACGGCACCCAGTGGTGCAGGTCATTTTTCTGTTTATAGCTTCAATTCGCGAAAAACTCACAACACGACATTTTTTAATAAAGCTTCTGGAAACCGCAGTTTGCGTCCGATTATAACAATGACCAGCATATTCTGAAAGCCTAGAATCTGGGGAAAATTAGAAGCTTCAGAATGCAAAAATTCGTATTTTTGTAGGAGATATGGTCGTTTAAATTGATCCCAATACCTTGGCCAAATCAGAAAAGTTCAACGTAATTTCACCTGTTGAATCCTTTCAAATTTCGACTGACACGGATTTTTCTGAAAGTCAGCACTCTAACTCGAAATTCAATGGCGATTTCATGGTGTAATATTTGTTTCATTTCTGGTTTTCAGCAATTCGCGAAAACTCATTAAATACGACATTTTACTTAGCGCCTCTGAAAAACCGCAGTTTGCGTCTGATTATAATAAATGACTACATATTCTGAAAGCCCAGAATCTGGGAAAACGCCAGTAGTTTAGAATGCAAAATTCGCATTTTGTAGGAGATATGGTCGTTTAAAGTCGATCCTGATACCTTACAATCGGAAAAGTTCAACGTACCTCTTACCTGTTGAATTTCAAATTTCGACTGACACGGATTTTTCTGAAAGTCAGCACTCTGACTCGAAATTTAACTATGATTGCAAGTGGTGCAGGCTGGTTTTTCTGTTTATATTTGCTTTCGTGCAATTCATGAGAACTCATTAAATACGACATTTTTTACTTTAAAGCCTCTAGAAACCGGGCAGTTTCATTCCATTTATGTTGAATATCGTATATTTGTGCCTGAGAATCTGGAAACGCCAGTAGTTTCAGAATGCACCCGTGTATTTTGTGAGATAGCGGTCGTTTAAAGTCGATCCTGATTACCTTGGCTAATTCCGAAAAGTTCAACGTACCCCCCCTGTTGAATTTTTCAAATTTCGACCGGACACGGATTTTTCTGAAAGTCAGCACTGACTCGAAAATTTAATGGTATGAATCTAGTGGTGCAGGTCATTTTTCTGTTTAGAGTTTCTTTCGCAATTCAAGAAATCATTAAACACGACATTTTTTACTTTAAAGCTCTGAAACCGTAGTTTGGTCCGATTATAATAAATGGACTATATATTCTGAGTCAATCTGTAAAATTAGTAGTTTGAACGCAAAAATTCGCATTTTGTAGGAGGATATGGTCGCCAAAGTCGATCCTGATTACCTTGGCCAAATCGGAAACTAACGTACCCCCACCTGTTGAATTTTTCAAATTCCTGACTGACACGGATTTTTCTGAAAGTCAGCAATTCTGACTCGCCGAAATTTAACGGCGATTTTAGTGGTGTAGGTCATTTTTCTTGTTTATAGCTTCGTTTTCGTGTAATACGCTGAAAACTCATTAAACACGAGTTTTACTTTAAAGTTTCTGAAACTGTGTTTGTCCGATTACGTACAATGACCATATATTCTAAACCCCAGAATCTGGGGAATGCCAATTAGTTTGTAATGCGTAAATTCATTTCTTGTAGGAGATATGGTCGTTTAAAATTGATCCTGATTACCTTGGCTAACCGGAAAAGTTCAACATACCCCAATTCGTTGGAATTTTTCAAATTTCCTGACAGGACACGGATTTTTCTGAAAGTTAGCACCCTGACTCGAAATTTAACGGCGATTTCAGGGTGCAGGTCAGTTTTCTGTTTATAGCTTCGTTTTGTGCACCATGAAACTCATTGCCAACATGCAGAAATTTTATCTAAAGCTCTGGAAACCAGTTTGCGTCCGATTATAATGGCCAATGATCATATATTCTGAAAGTCCAGATTTAGAAAACGCCGTAGTTTAAGAATGCAAAATTCGCATTTTTGTAGGATATGGTCGTTTAAAGATGATCCTGGTTACTTTGGCTAAAATGGGAAAAGTTCAACGTACTTCACCTGTTGAATTTTTCAAATTTCGACTGACACGGATTTTTGAGTCAGCACACTGATTCCGAAATTTAACATGATTTCAGTGGTGCAGGTCATTTTTCCGTTTATAGCTTGCTTTCGTGCAATCTATGAAAACTCATTACAACACGACATTTTTACTTAGCTCTTAGAAACTGCGTTTCGTCCGATTATAACAAATGACCACATATTCTGGAAAGCCCAGAATCTGGGGAAACGCCAGTAGCATTGTGAACGCAAAACGCATTTTTTGTAGGAGATATGTATTGTTTAAAGTCGATCCTGATTACTTCCACAAATCGGAAAAGTTCAACGTAAATTTCACCCGTTGAATTTCAAATTTGACCGACACGGATTTTTCTTAAAAGTCAGCAATTCCGACTCGAAATTTAACGGCGATTGCAGGTAGCAGGTCATTTTTTCTGTTTATAGCTTCTGCTTTCGTGCAATCTATGAGAAACTCTGCTAAAATGCTGAGCATTTTTTACTTTTAGTGCTTCTCTCTTAGAAAACTGCAGTTTCAGTCCGATTATAAATAAATGACCACATATTCTGAAAGCCCAGAATCTGGGGAAAATGCTGAAGTTTCAGAATGCAAAAATTCGCATTTTGTAGGAGATATGGTCGTTAAAGTCGATCCTGATTACTCACAACCGAAAGTTCAACGTACCCCCACCCGTTGAATTTTTCAAATTTCTGACTGACACGGATTTTTCTGGAGTCAGCAATTTTGTTCGAAATTTAACGGTTAATTCAGTGGTGCAGGTCATTTTTCTGTTTATATTTCGTGCAATCTGCGAAAACTCATTAAACACGACATTTTTACTTTAGTCTTCTGAAACCGCAGTCATGTCTGATTATAACAAATGACCACATATTCTGGAAAGCCCAGAATCTTGGGAAAACGCCAGTAGCTTTCAGAATGCAAAAATTGCATTTTTGCAGGAGATATGGTCGTAAATTGATCCTGATTACCTTGGCCAAACTGTGAAAGTTCAACGTACCCCCACCTGGTTGAATTTTTCAAATTTCGACTGACACGGATTTTCTTGAAAGTCAGCACCCTAACTCGAAATTCAACGGCGATTTCATGGTGCAGGCCATTTTTCGTTTCATTTGTTTTCGTGCACCATGAAACTCATTAAATACGACATTTTACTTTAAAGCCTCTGAAAACCGCAGTTTGCGTCCGATTATAACAATAAATGACCATATGATATTCTGAAAGCCCAGAATCTGGGGAAACGCCAGTAGTTTTCTGCATCAAAAATTCGCATTTCTTTGTAGGAGATATGGTCGTTTAAAGTCGGATCTCTGATTACCCAGCTGGGAATCGAAAAGTTCAACGCCTGTTGAATTTTTCAAATTTCCCGACCGACAATGGATTTTCTGAAAGCCGTAACTTGACCTCGAAATTTAACGGCGAATTCAGTGGTGGTGCAGGTCATTTTTCTGTTTATAGCTTGTTTCGTGGAATTCATGAGAACTCATTAAACACGACATTTTACTTTAAAGCCTCTAGAAACCGTAGTTCTGTCCGATTATAATAAAATGACCATATATTCCAAAAGCCCCAGAATTGGGAAAATGCTAGTAGTTTCAGAACGCAAAATTGCATTGTAGGAGATATGGTCGTTTAAAGTCGATCCTGATTACCTTTGACAACTTGGAAAGTCTAACGTACTCCCACCTGTTGGAATTTTTCACCTGACTGGACACGGATTTTTCTGAAAGTTTCAAATTCTGACTCGAAATTTAACGATGGAATTCAGTGGTGCAGGCCATTTTCTGTTTAGAGCTTCTTTTCAGCAATCTACAAAACCCGCTTAACATTTACATTTTTTAATTTTAAAGCCTCTGAAACCGCAGTAGTTTGCGTCCGATTATAAATAAATGACCACACATTCGAAAGCCCAGAATCTGGGGAAATGCCAGTTTCAGAAATGCAAAAATCTGCATTTTTGTAGGAGATATGGTCGTTTAAATTCGATCCTGATTACCTTAAGCAACCAGAAAAGTCTAATGCACCTTCACCTTATGAATTTCTTCAACTTGAACGGGATGATTTTCTGAAAGCTGCACTCTAACCTGAAATTCAACGGCGATTTAAGCAGTAGGCATTTTGTTTCATTTCGTTTTCGTGCACTATGAAAACTCATTAAATACATTTTTGCTTTCTAAAGCTCTGAAACTGTAGTTTCAGTCCGATTATACACAAATGAATACAAATTTGAAACTCAGAATCTGGGGAAACGCCAGTAGTTTAGAATGCAAAATTCAGACTTGTAGGAGATATGGTCGTTTAAAGTCGATCTCGATTACCTTTGGGACAAATCGGAAAAGTCTAACGTACCCCCAGCTGTTGAATTTTTCAAATTTCACCGATATTGATATTTTTCTGAAAGTCAGCACCCACCTGAAATCTTAATGCATGATTTCACAGGTGTATTATTTGTTCTGGTTACGCTTCTCGTGCAATTCTATGAAAACTTCATTAAATATGATATTTTACTTTAAAGTTCTGAAACCGCAGTTTGCGTCCGATTATAACAATGAACATAAATTTGAAACCCAGAATCAATCTGGGAAAACGCTAGAAGTCAGAATGCAAAAATCTGCATTTTGTAGGAGATATGGTCGTTTAAAGTCGATCCGATTACCTAAGCAACTGAAAAGTTCAACACCCCACCTGTTGAATTTTTCACCTTCGATCGGACATTGATTTTTCTGAAAGTCAGCACCTGACTCAAATTTCATCGCATGACGCAGTGTGCAGTCATTTTTTCTGTTTATAGTTTGCTTTCGTGCACCATGAGAACTCATTAAACATTATATTTTTACATTTAGTTTCTAGAACTGTAGTTTCTGTCTGGATTATAACAAATGACCACATATTCTGAAAGCCCAGAATCTGGGGAAACGCCAAAGAAGCTTCAGAATGCAAAATTCTAATTTTTGTAGGGAGATATGGTTGTTTAAAGTCGATCCTGATTACTTCCTCGGCCAAATCGGAAAAGTTCAACGTACCCCACCTCCGTTGAATTTCAACTTCGACCGGACACGGATTTTTCGAAAGCCGCACCTGACTTCCGAAATTTAACGGCGAATTCAGTGGGTGCAGGCCATTTTTTCTGTCTAGGCTCGCACCTGCGAAAACTTCATTAAACACGACATTTTTACTTTAAAGCCTCTGGAAACCGCAGTTTGTAAACTGATTATAATAATGACCATATATTCTGAAAGCCTAGAATCTGGGGAAATGCCAGTAGTTTGTGAATGCAAAATTCGCATTTTTTGTAGGAGATATGGTTGTTTAAATTCGATCCTGATTACCTTGGCCAAATCAGAAAAGTTCAACGTACCCCACCTGTTGAATTTTTCAAATTTCGACCGGACACGGATTTTTCTGAAAGTCAGCACCCTAACTCGAAATTCAACGGCGATTTCATGGTGCAGGTCATTTGTAGGTTACGTTTTCGTGCACCAAGTGAAAACTCATTAATACGACATTTTTACTTTAAGTTTCTGGAAACTGCAGTAGTTTATGGGTCTTTGATTATAAATAAATGACCATATTCTGTAAGCCCAGAATTCCGGGAAAATGCCAGTAGCTTTCTAGAATGCAAAATTGGCATTTTTGTAGGAGATATACGTTTAAATTCGATCCATCGCCTGGCCAACCGGAGTGTTCAACGTACCCCAATTCGTTGAATTTTTCAAATTTCGACCATTACGGATCTTCTGGAGTCGCACCTGACCTGAAATTTAACGGCGAATTCAGTGGTGCAGGTCATTTTTCTGTTTATAGCTTCCTTTTCGTTCAATTCGCGAAAACTCATTAAACACGACATTTTACTTAAAGCTCTGAAACCGCAGTAGTTGAGGTCTGATTATAAATAAATGACCACATATTCCCAAAGCCTAGAATCTGGGAAAAACGCCAGTAGTTTCAGAATGCAAAATTCCTACTTTGTAGGAGATATGGTCGTTTAAATCAGATCCTGATACTTTGGCCAAATTGTGAAATTAACGTACCCCACTCCTGTTGAATTTTTTCAAAATTTCGACTGACACGGATTTTTCAATCAGCACTCTCTAACTCGAAATTCAACGGCGATTTCATGGCAGGTCAGTTTTCTGTTTCCTGGCTTCGTTTTCGTGCAATCTGCGAAAAACTCATTATATACGACATTTTTACTTTAAAGCCCTGAAACCGCAGTTTGTGTCCGATTATAATAAATGAACATACCCTGAAACCCCAGAATCTGGGGAAAACGCCAGAAGCTTCAGAATGCAAAAATTCGCATTTTGTAGGAGATATGGTCGTTTAAAGTCGATCCTGATTACTCTTTGGCCAACCGGAAAAGTTCAACGTACCCCCACTTTGTTGAATTTGAAATTCTAACCGACACGGGATTTTTCTGAAAGTCAGCACCCTAACTCGAAATTCAACGGCGACTCATGGTGGCAGGTCATTTTTCTGTTTCTACACATGTTTTCGTGCACCATGAAAACTCATTAACACGTGACATTTTTATACTTTAAAACCTCTGAAAACCATGCCAGTTTGCGTCCGATTATAATAAATGACCACATATTCTGAAGCCCAGAATTTGGGGAAAGTGTTGTAGTTTTCTAGAATGCAAAAATTGGCATTTTTGTAGGAGATATGGTCGTTTAAATTCGATCCTGATTACCTTGGCTAAATCGGAAAAGTTCAATGTACCCTCAATTCGTTGAATTTTTCAAATTCTCTGACAGGACACGGATTTTTCTTGAAAGTTAGTACTGTGACCTCGAAATTTAACGGCGATTTCACAGGCGCAGGCTGCTTTGTTTCTGGCTTGCTTTCGTGCATCTATGAAAATCTCACAATACGACATTTTTACTTTAGCCTCCTTGAAACCTAGTCTATGGGTCCGATTATAATAAATGAACACAAATCCTGAAACCCCCAGAATCTGGGGAAATGCTAGTTTCAGAATGCAAAAATTGCATTTAGGAGATATGGTCGTTTGTGTCAATCCTGATTACTCAATAATAAATCGGAAATGTCTAACGCAATTTCACCTGTTGAAATTTTTCAAATTTCTTGACTGGATACGGATTTTTTCTAAAGTCAGCACCCTAACCTGAACAACGGCGATTTCATGGTGCAGGTCATTTTCTGTTTTTGGCTAAGTTTTCGTGCAATTACAAAACTTCCACAATACGACATTTTACTTAAAGCTCTGAAACTGCAGTTTGCGTCCGTCTGATTATAACAAATGACCACATATTCTGAAAGCCCAGAATCTGGGGAAACGCCAGTATTTCAGAATGTAAAACGCAAAAATTCGCATTTTAGTAGAGATATGGTCGTTTAAATTCGATCCTGATTACTCACAAACGGGAAAAGTCTAACGTAAATTTCACCTGCCGAATTTTTCTACCCTGACTGACACGGATTTTTCTGAGGTCAGCACTTGACTCGAAATTTAACGGCGAATCTAGTGGTGCAGCCATTTTCTGTTTATAGTTTTTCGTGCACTGCGAAAACTCATTAAACACGATATTTTTTACTTTAAAGCCTTCTGGAATCCGCAGTTTCAGGTCTGATTATAACACAAATGACCATATTCTGAAAGCCCAGAATCTGGGGAAATGCCAGAAGCTTCAGAATGCAAAAATTCGCATTTTGTAGGAGAGGCGGTCGTTTAAAGTCGATCCTGGTTACCTTGGCCAACTGAAAGTTCAACGTACCTCTACTCGTTGAATTTTTCAAATTTCGACCGACACGGATTTTCTAGCGTCGCACCTCTGACTCGAAATTTACCCAAGGATTTCAGTGGTGTAGGTCACGCTTGAGTTTATAGCTTCGTTTTCGTGCACATGAAATCGTATTAAACACGACATTTTTTAATTTAAAGCTCTGAAACTGCAGTTTGCGTTCGATTATTACAAATGACTACATATTCTGAAACGCTAGAATCTGGGGAAACGCCAGTAGTTTAGAATGCAAAAATTGCATTTTTGTAGGAGATATGGTCGTTTAAAATTGATCCTGATTACCTTACAAATCAGAAAGTTCAACGTACCTCTACCTGTTGAATTTTTCAAATTTTGACAGGATACGGATTTTGAAAGTTAGCACTGACTCGAAATTTAACGGCGATTTCAGTGGTGTAGGCTGGTTTTTCTGTTTATAGTTTATGCTGTGCAATCTATGAAAACTCATTAAATACGAAATTTTTATTTTAAAGCTCTGAAACCGTAGTTTGCGTCTGATTATAACAAATGACCATATTCTGAAAAAGCCCAGAATCTGGGGAAAACGCTGTAGTTTCAGAATGCAAAAATTCGCATTTTGTAGGAGATATGGTCGTTTAAAGTCGATCCTGATTACCTTGGCCAAATGGGGAAAAGTTCAACGTACCCCACCTGTTGAATTTTTCAAATTCTCTGACCGGACACGGATTTTTCTGAAAGTCAGCACCCTGACTCGAAATTTAATTTCCATGATTGCAGTGGTGCAGGTCATTTTTCTTGTTTATATTGTTTTCGTGCAATTCATGAGAACTCATTAAACACGATATTTTACTTTAGCCTCTCTTAGAAACTGCAGTTTCGTCTGATTATAATACAAATGACCATATATTCTAGCTTCCATCCAGGGAAAACAAAGTAGTTTCAGAATGCAAAATTCGCATTTTTGCAGGAGATATGGTCGTTTAAAGTCGATCTGATTACTTTGGCTAACTGGAAAAGTTCAACGTACTCCCCACCCGTTGAATTTCTTTTCAAATTTCGACCGGACACGGATTTTTCTAAGAAAGTCAGCACTTGACTCGAAATTTAATTCTATGAATCTAGTGGTGCAGGCCATTTTGTTTAGAGCTCTTTCGCACTACAAAACTCATTAAACATGACATTTTTACTTTAAAGCCTCTGGAAACCGTGCAGTTTGCGTCCGATTATAATGAATGACCAATATTCTGAAAGCCCAGAATCTGGGGAAACGCCGTAGTTTTCAGAATGCAAAAATTCGCATTTTTGTAGGGGAGATATGGTTTGTTTAAATTCGATCCTGATTACCTTGGCCAAACTGAAAGTTCAACGTACTCCCTCACCTGTTGAATTTTCTGCCCTGACTGGACACGGATTTTTTCTGAAAGCCGCACCCTAACTCGAAATTCAACGGCGATTTCATGGTGCAGGTCAAGTTTTCTTGTTCTGGCTCTGGTTTTCGTGCACCATGAGAAACTCACACATGACATTTTTACTTAAAGCCTCTGAAACTGCAGTTTGCGTCCGATTATAACAAATGAACATAAATTCTGAAACCCTGAATCTGGGGAAAATTCAGAAGCTTCAGAATGCAAAAATTCGCATTTTGTAGAGATATGGTCGTTTAAAGTCGATCCTGATTTACCTTGGCTAAATCGGAAGTCTAACGTACCCCCAATTGTTGAATTTTTCAAATTTCGACTGACACGGATTTTTCTGAAAGTCAGCACCCCACTGAAATTCAACGGCGATTTCATGGTGCATTGTTTCACTGGCTGCTTTACACACGCGAAACTCATTAAACACGACATTTTTTACTTTGGAAGCTTCTTGGAAACCGCGCTTGCGTCCGATTTAATAAATGACCATATATTCTGAAAGTTTTTCCAGAATCTGGGAAAAACGCTAAGTAGTTTAGAATGGCAAAATCTCGCATTTTTGTGAGGAGATATGGTCAGCTTAAAATTGATCCTGATATTTTGCCAACCAGAAAGTTCAACGCGGCCTCACCTTGTTGAATTTTTCAAATTTCGACCGACACGGATTTTTCTGAAAGTAAGCACTTGACCTGAAATTCAAACGCGATTTCAGTGGTGCAGGTCATTATTCTGTTTATAGCTTCGTTTTCGTGCAATTCGCGAAAACTCATTTAATACGACATATTTTATTTTAAAGCCTCTGGAAACCGCAGTTTGCAAAACTGATTATAACAAATGTCCACATATTCTCAGCTCCAGAATCTGGGAAAATGCCAGTAGCTTTCAGAATGCAAAATTCGTACTTTGTAGGAGATATGATCGTTTTAAAGTCGATCCGGTTTACTTTGGCCAAATCGAAAGTTCAACGCACTTCCACCTGTTGAATTTTTCAAATTTCGACCGGACACGGATTTTCTGAAAGTCAGCACCTGACTCGAAATTTAACGGCGATCAGTGGCGTAGGTCATTTTTCTCTGCGAGGAGTCAGCCGTGCAATTCGCGAAAACTCATTAACACGACATTTTTATTTTAAAGCTCTGAAACCGCAGTTTGCGTCCGATTATAAATAAATGACCACATATTCTGAAAAAAGCCCAGAATCTGGAAAACGCCAGTAGTTTCAGAAATGCAAAATTCGCATTTTGTAGGAGATATGGTCGTTTAAAATCGATCCAGTACCTTGGCTAACCGGAAAAGTCTAACGTACCCCACCCGTTGAATTTTTCAAATTTCGACCGGACACGGATTTTTCTGAAAGTCAGCACCCTAACTCGAAATTCAACGGCGATTTCATGGTGCAGGTCATTTTTCTGTTTCTGGCTACGTTTTCGTGCAATTCGCGAAAACTCATTAAATACGACATTTTTACTTTGAAGCCTGAAACCGCAGTTTGCGTCCGATTATAACAATGACCACATATTCTGAAAGCCCAGAATCTGGGGAAAACGCCAGTAGCTTCAGAAAAAATCGTACTTTTGTAGGAGAGGTTTAGTCGATCTCGATTACCTTGCCAAATCGAAAGTGTTCAACGTACCCCCACCTGTTGGGAATTTTCAAATTTCGACCGACATGATTTTCCTGAAAGTCAGCACCCTGACTCCCGAAATTTAACGGCGACGGTGGTGTAGGCTGGTTTTTCTAAGATATTCGTTTTCGTGCAATACGCGAAAACTCATTAAACACGACATTTTTTACTTTAAAGTTCTGGAAACCGCGTAGTTTGCGTCCGATTATAACAAATGACCACATATTTCGAAAGCCCAGAATCTGGGAAAACGCCAGTAGTTTGTGAATGCAAAAATTCGCATATCTTTTGGTAGGAGATATTGTCGTTTAAAGTCGATCGTGGTTACCTTGGCCAAATCGGAAAAGTTCAACGTTCAACGCAAGTTAAAGTTCAATGTTGAATTTTTCAAATTTTGACCGGACACGGATTTTTCTGAAAGTCAGCACCCTGACTCGAAATTTAACGGCGATTTCAGTGGTGCAGGTAATTTTTTCAGTAGCTTCTTGCCTTGTAAAAAGGAAACACATTAAACACGTACATTTTACTTTAAAAGCTCTCTGAAACTGCAGTTTGCGTCCGATTATAACAAATTACTACATATTCTGAAAGCCTATAGAATTGGGGAAAACGCTAGTGAAGCTACAGAATGCAAAATTCGCATTTTTGCAGGAGATATGGTCGTTTAAAGTCAATCCTGGATTACCTTGGCTAAATCGGAAAAGTTCAACGTACCTGTTGAATTTTTCAAATTCTGACCCGACACGGATTTTTCTGAAAGTCAGCACTTGACCGGAAATTTTAAATTACATTTCAGTGGTGTAGGTCATTTTTCTCTGTTTATAGCATCGTTTTCGTGCAATCTTAAAACCACAACACGACATTTTTTATTTTAAAGCTTCTCTGGAAATCGCAGTTTGCGTCCGATTATAACAAATGTACCACATATCCTCAAACCCCTGAATCTGGGGAAAACGCCAGTAGCTTCAGAATGCAAAAATTCGCAATTTGTAGGAGATATGGTCGTTTTAAAGTCGATCCCGATTACCTTGGCCAACCGGAAAAGTCTGTAACGTACCCCACCTGTTGAATTTTTCAAATTTCGACCGGACACGGATTTTTCTGAGTCAGCACCCTGACTGTTCTAACGGCGATTTCAGCAGTGTCATTTTTCTGTATATAGCTTGCTTTCTTTGTGCTATACGCGAAAATTCATTAAACACGACATTTTTATTTTAAAGCTTCTGAACCACAGTTTGCGTCCGATTATAACAAATGACCATATATTCTGGAAAAGCTCAGAATCTGGGAAAAACGCCAGTAGCTTTCAGAATGCAAAATCCATTTGCAGGAGATATGGTCGTTTAAAGTCAGATCCTGATTACTCACAAATCGGAAAAGTCTAACGTAATTCTGCCTGTTGAATTTTGCAGAAATTTCGACCAGAGACGGATTTTTCTGAAAGGCAGCACCCCTGACTCGAAATTTAACGGCGATTTCAGCAGGCAATTTTCTGTTTATAGCTTCGTTTTCGTGCAATACGCGAAAACTCATTAAACACTTATTACTTTTTACTTTAAAGCTCGTGGAAACCGTAGTTTCAGTCCGATTATACCAAAATGACCACATTCTGAAAGCCCAGAATCTGGGAAAACGCTAGTAGTCAGAATGCAAAAATCTGCATTTGTAGGATATGCTCGTTTAAAATTGATCCTGATTACCTTGGCCAAACCAGAAAGTTCAACGTACCTCACTCCGTTGAATTTTTCAAATTCTCGACCGGACACGGATTTTCAGGTTAGCACTTGACTCGAAATTCAACGGCGATTTCAGTGGTGCAGGTCATTATTCTGTTTATAGCTTGCTTGTGGCAATTCATGAAACCTATTTAATACGACATATTTTATTTAAAGCCTTGAATCCGCAGTTTGCAGTCCGATTATAACAAATGACCACATATTCTCAAAGCCCAGAATCTGGGGAAAACGCCAGTAGCTTCAGAATGCAAAAATTGCATTTTTGTAGGAGATATGGTCGTTTAAAGTCGATCCTGGTTACCTTGGCCAAATCGGAAAAGTTCAACGTACCCCCACCTGTTGAATTTTTCAAATTTCCCGACCGACAAGGATTTTTCTCAAAGTCAGCACCCTGACTCGAAATTTAACGCGATTCTAGTGGCGTAGGCCATTTTTCTCTGTTTATAGTTTGCTTTCGTGCAATTCGCGAAAACTCATTAAACACGACATTTTTTATTTTAAAGCTCTGAAACTTAGTTTGGCGTCCGATTATAACAAATGACCACATATTCTGAAAAAGCCCAGAATCTGGGGAAAACGCCAGAAGCTTCAGAAATGCAAAATTCGCATTTTTGTAGGAGATATGATTGTTTAAAATCGATCCTGGTTACCTTGGCCAAATCGGAAAAGTTCAACGTACCCCCCACCTGCTGAATTTTTCAAATTTCGACCGACACACGGATTTTTTCTGAAAGCCACCCTAACTGAAAATTCAACGGCGATTTCATGGCAGGTCATTTTTCTGTTTCTGGCTTCGTTTTCGTGCAATTCGCGAAAAACTCATTAAACATTGGACATTTGTTTACTTTGAAGTCAAAACCGCAGTTTGCGTCCGATTATAACAAATGACCACATATTCTGAAAGCCCAGAATCTGGGGAAACGCCAGTAGCGCTTCAGAATGCAAAACTGCATTTTTTGTAGGAGATATGGTCGTTTAAAGTCGACTTGATTACTCACAAATCGGAAAAGTTCAACGTACCCCACCTGTTGGACTTTTCAAATTTCTGACTGACACGGATTTTCCTGAAAGTCAGCACCCAGACTGAAATTTAACGGCGATTTCAGTGGTGCAGGTCATTTTTCAGATATAGCTTCTCGTTTTCGTGCAATACGCGAAACTCATTAAACACGACATATCTTACTTAGTTCCTGAAAACCGCAGTTTGCGTCCGATTATAACAAATGACCACATATTCTGAAAGCCCAGAATCTGGGAAAAACGCCAGTAGTCTTCAGAATGCAAAAATTCGCATTTTTGTAGGAGATATGGTCGTTTAAAGTCGATCGTGGTTACCTTGGCCAAATCGGAAAAGTTCAACGTTCAACGCAAGTTAAAGTTCAATGTTGAATTTTTCAAATTTTGACCGGACACGGATTTTTCTGAAAGTCAGCACCCTGACTCGAAATTTAACGGCGATTTCAGTGGTGCAGGTAATTTTTCTGAATATAGCTTCGTTTTCGTGCAATGGCGAAAACACATGAAACAATGACATTTTTACTTTAGTTTCTGGAAAACCGCAGTTTTGCGTCCGATTATACCACAATTACCAAGATATTCTGAAAGCCCTGTGACCCAGAAAACGCCAGTAGTTTGGTGAGAATGCAAAATTCGCATTTCTTAGAGACATATTGTGCTTAAAAGTCATCCTTAACATTACCTAATAAATCGAAAAGTTCAACACCGTTGAATTTTTAAATCAAGATCAGGACACTTATTTTCTGAGTCAAAAATCTCTGACTCAAAATTCAACGGCGATTTCAGTGGCGTAGGTCATTTTTCATTTATAGTTTCGTTTTCGTGCAATTCGCGAAACCCTATTAAAAACAATGCTGACATTTTTATTTTAAAGCTCTGGAAACCGCAGTTTGCAAGTCCGATTATAACAAATGAACGCGATATTCTGGAAAGTCTAGGACCAGAAAACGCAGAAGTTTCTAGAATGCAAAATTCCCATTTTTTGTGGGGAGATATGGCTGTTTAAAGTCGATCCTGATTTCTACAAATCAGAAGTTCAACGTACCCTCACCTTGTTGAATTTTTTTCAAATTTCGACTGACACGGATTTTTCTGAAAGTCAGCACCCTGACCGCTGAAATTTAATTGGCGATTTCTGTGGTGCACAGGTCATTTGTTTATAGCTTCGTTTTTCGTGCAATACGCGAAAACCTTTTTTTATTAAACACGACATTTTTACTTTAATGCTCTGGAAACCGCAGTTTGCGTCCGATTATATCAAATGACCATAGTATTCGAAAGCCCAGAATCTGTAAAACGCCAAGAAGCTTTCAGAATACAAAAATTCGCATTTGCAGGAGATATGGTCGTTTAAAGTCGATCCCGATTACCTTGGCCAACGTTCAACGTAATTCTGCCTGTTGAATTTTTTAAATTTCGACCAGACACGATTTTCGAAAGGCACCTTGACTCGAAATTTAACGGTAGTGATTTCTGTGGTGCAGGTCATTTTTCTGTTATAGCTTCGTTTTCGTGCAATACAAGCGAAAACTCATTAAACACGACATTTTTACTTTAAAGTCTGTGAAACCGCAGTTTGAGGTCCGATTATAACAAATGACCACATATTCTGAAAGCCCAGATTCTGGGAAACGCCAGTAGTTTTGTGAATGCAAAAATTGCATTTTTGCAGGAGATATGGTCGTTTAAAGTTGATCCTGTTACCTTGGGCCCAAAACGAAAAGTTCAACGTACCCCCACCTGTTGTTTTTTAAAATTTGACGGACACGGTTTTTTTGAAAGTTAGCACCCCGACTGAAATTAACGGCGATTTCAGTGGTGCGGTATTTTTTTTGTTTATAGCTTCGTTTTCTGCAATTCGAAAAATCATTTAATGACATTTTTTTACTTTAAAATCGGGAAAACCCCAGTTTTCGTCCCATTATAACAAATACCACATATTCTGGGCCCGAATCTGGGGGAAAAAGCCATGTTTTGAATGCAAAAAATTTGCATTTTTTTAAATATGGTCGTTTAAAAATCATCCTGTTACCTTGGCAAAACGGAAAAGTTCAACGTACCCCCCCGTTGAATTTTTTAAATTTGACCCGGGCAGGATTTTTGAAAGTCGCACCTACTCGAAATTTTTGGGGGATTTGGGTGCGGGTTTTTTGTATTGCTTGTTTTGGCAAACCAAAACTATTAAAACGACATTTTTTATTTAAAGCCTCTAAACCCCAGTTTGCGTCCGATTATAAAAATGACACATATTCTGAAACCCGAATCTGGGGAAAAAGCCAGTAGCTTCAGAATGCAAAAATTCAATTTGTAGGAGATATGGTCGTTTAAAATCGATCCCCCTTCCTTCCCAAAACGGAAAAGTTCACGTACCCCCAACTGTTGAATTTTCAAATTTCGCCGGGCACGGATTTTTCTGAAAGTCAGCACCTAACTCGAAATTCAACCATTTCATGGGCAGGTCATTTTCTGTTTCGGCCGTTTTGGCCAAGGCTCATTAAATCGAAATTTTTTCTTTAAGTCTGGAAACCGCAGTTTTGCGTCCCATTATAACAAATGACCACATATTCTAAAGCCCGAATCTGGGGGGAAAAAGCCAGTAATAGAATGCAAAAATCGCATTTTTTTAGGAGATATGGTCGTTTAAAATCGATCCTGTTACCGGGCCAAATCGGAAAAGTTCAATACCCCCCCCCTGTTAATTTTTTAAAATTTACCGGGCACGTTTTCTGAAAGTCAGCACCCCCACTAAAATTTTAAAGGAAATTTTAGTGGTGCGGTCATTTTTTTGTAGCTTCGTTTTTTGTGCAATGGGAAAAATCATTAAACAAAATTTTAATTTAAAGCCTCTAAACCCAGTTTGCGCCGATTATAACAAATGACCCCATATTCAAAAACCCCGAATCTGGGAAAAAAGCCAGTACTTAGAAACAAAAATTCGCATTTTTTTAGGAGATTGTCGTTTAAATCGATCGTTACCTTGCCCTCGGAAAAGTTCAACTACCCCCAACTTTTAATTTTCAAATTTCGACCGGGCACGGATTTTCTGAAAATCAACCCTAACTGAAATTCAACGGCGATTTCGGGCAGGTCATTTTTTTGTTTCTGGCTTCGTTTTCGTGCAATTCGCGAAAAACCCTTAAATCGACATTGTTTCTTTAAACCCCTGGAAACCGCGTTTTTCTCCGATTATAACAAAAGACCCCATATTCGGGGCCCGAATCTGGGAAAACGCCAGTAGCTTCAGAATGCAAAAAAACGCATTTTGTAGGAGATATGGTGTTTAAAGTCGATCCTGATTACCTTGGCAAATTCGCAAAAGTTCAACGTACCCCCCCCTGTTAATTTTTCAAATTTCCCGACCGGATTTTCCTGAAAGTCAGCACCCCGACTCGAAATTTTAAAGGGGATTTGGGTGCGGTCATTTTTCTGTATATAGCTTCTTTCGTGCAAAGCAAAAATCATTAACACGAAATTTTTTTTAAATTTAAAAACCTCTGGGAAAACCGCAGTTTGCGTCCGTTATAACAAATACCACATATTTGAAAGCCCCGAATCTGGGAAAAAACCAGAATTAGAATCAAAAAATTTGCATTTTTGTAGGAGAATTGTCGAAAGTCGATCGTGGTTACCCTTTGGGAAATCGGAAAAGTTCAACGTTCAACGAAGAAAATTCAATGTTGAATTTTTCTTTTTTTCGGACACGGATTTTTCTGAAAGTCAGCCCCTGACTCGAAATTTAACGGCGATTTCAGTGGTGAATAATTTTTCTGTTTTTAGTTCGTTTCTGTGCGAAAACTCATTAAACCCGACATTTTTATTTAAAGCCTCTGAAACGCAGTTTGCGTCCCATTATAAAAATTACCACATATTCTGAAACCCGAATCTGGGGGAAAAAAGCCCGTACTTCAGAATGCAAAAAATTTGCATTTTTTAGGAGATATGGTCGTTTAAAGTCATCCGATTACCTTAAATCGGAAAAGTTCAACGTACCTGTTGAATTTTTTTAAAATTTTGACCGGACACGGATTTTCTGAAATCAGCACCCTGACTCGAAATTTAACGGCGATTTCAGTGGTGAGGTCATTTTTTTGTTTATACTCGTTTTTTGTGCAAACGCGAAAATCATTAAACACGAATTTTTTTTTTAAAGCCTCTGGAAAGCGTTTCGTCCGTTATAACAAATGACCACATTCCCAAACCCCCCAATCTGGGAAAACCCCTAGCTTCAGAATGCAAAAAAATTTGCAATTTTTTAGGAATATGGTCGTTTAAAAAGATCCGATTACCTTGGCCAAACGGAAAAATTTAAATACCCCCCGTTAATTTTTTAAAATTTTGACCGGGCACGGATTTTTCTGAAATACACCCTAAATCGAAATTCAACGGGGATTTCGGGGGCAGGTCATTTTTTTTGTTTTGGGTTGTTTTGTGCAATTCGCGAAAAATCATTAAAAACGAATTTTTTACAAAGCCTCTGGAAACCGCAGTTTGCGTCCCATTATAACAAAAGACCACATATTCTCAAAACCCCGAATCTGGGAAAACGCCAGTAACCAGAATCAAAAATTCGCATTTTTTTAGGGGATATGGTGTTTAAAGTCGATCCTGTTACCTTCAAACGGAAAGTTCAACGTACCCCCACCTGTTGAATTTTTCAAAATTTTGACCCGACACGGATTTTTTTGAAAGTCAGCACCCCAACTCCCAAAATTTAACGGCGATTTCAGTGGTGCAGGTCATTTTCGATATACTTGTTTTTTTGCAATCGCGAAACTCATTAAAACCGACATTTTTTTCTTTAAAGCCTCTGAAACCGCAGTTTCGTCCGATTATAAAAAAGATCCATATTCAAAACCCAGAATCTGGGAAAACGCCAGTAACTTAGAAAAAAATTCGCAGTTTTTTAGGAGATATGGTCGTTTAAAAACGATCCTGGTTACCTTCCCGGAAAAGTTCAACTACCCCCAACTGTTGAATTTTCAAATTTCGACCCGGGCACGGGTTTTCTGAAAATCAGCACCCCAACTCAAAAAAAAGGGGATTTTTGGTGCATCATTTTTTTGTTTTTGGCTTGTTTTTTGCAACGCGAAAACTCATTAAATACGACATTGTTTTCTTTGAAGCCCCTGGGAAAACCCAGTTTGCGTCCGATTATAACCCCCCCCCCCCCCCCCCCCCCCCCCCCCCCCCCCCCCCCCCCCCCCCCCCCCCCCCCCCCCCCCCCCCCCCCCCTTTTTTTTTTTTTTTTTTTTTTTTTTTTTTTTTTTTTTTTTTTTTTTTTTTTTTTTTTTTTTTTTTTTTTTTTTTTTTTTTTTTTTTTTTTTTTTTTTTTTTTTTTTTTTGAAATCAGCACCCTGACTCGAAATTTAACCGATTTCAGTGGTGAGGTAAATTTTTTTATAGCTGTTTTTGTGCAATTCCCAAAACTCATTAAACCGACATTTTTATTTTTAAAACCTCTGGAAACCCAGTTTGCGTCCGATTATAACAAATACCATATCCGAAACCCGAATCTGGGGGAAAAAGCCAGTAGCTTCAGAATGCAAAAAATTTCCCTTTTGGGGAAAATGGGCGTTTAAAGTCATCCCGATTCCTTGGCAAATCGGAAAAATTCAACCCCCCCCCCGTTGAATTTTTTAAATTTCGACCGGGCACGGGTTTTCTGAAAGTCAGCACCTGACTAAATTTAACGGGGATTTCGTGGTTTGGGGGCATTTTCTGTTATAGCTTTGTTTTTGTGCATCGCGAAAATTTATTAAAACGACATTTTTATTTAAAGCCTCTGAAACCCCGTTTCGTCCGATTATAACAAATGACCACATATTCTGGCCCGAATCTGGGAAAAAAGCCAGTACCGAATGCAAAAAATTTGCATTTTTTTAGGAGATATGGTCGTTTAAAATTGATCTGATTACCTTAAATGAAAAGTTCAACGTACCCCACCCGTTTAATTTTTCTTTTGACCGGGCACGGGTTTTTTTGAAATTGCCCCTACTCGAAATTCAACGGCGATTTCATGGTGCAGGTCATTTTCTGTTTTGCTTCGTTTTCGTGCAATTGCGAAAAATCATTTTAAACGAAAATTTTATTTAAAGCCTCTGGAAACCGATTTTCGTCCGATTTAACAAAAGACCAATTTAAACCCCGAATCTGGGAAAAAGCCAGCTTAGAATGCAAAATTCGCATTTTTTTAGGAGATATGGTCGTTTAAAATCGTCCTGTTACCTTGGCCCAAAACGGAAAATTAACGTACCCCCCCCTGTTGAATTTTTCAAATTTGACCGGGCACGGATTTTTTTTGAAAGTCAGCACCCCGACTGAAAATTTTAAAAGCGATTTTAGTGGGAGGGCATTTTTCTGTTTTTGTTCGTTTTTGTCAATTCGCGAAAACTCATTAAATTTTTTGACATTTTTTTTTAAAGCCCCTGAAACCGAGTTTTCGTCCCATTAAAAAATGACCCCATATTCTGGCCCAGAATCTGGGAAAACGCCAGTATTCGAAGCAAAAATCGCTTTTTGAGGATATGGTCTTTAAAAACGATCCTGTTACCTTCCCAAAAGGGAAAAACAACGCCCCCCCCTGTTAATTTTTAAATTTCGCCGACACGGATTTTCTGAAAATCAGCACCCCATGAAATTTAACGGCGATTTTAGGGG
>CAXIVR010001313.1:119889-205205 GCA_964035755.1 Teleogryllus oceanicus
AATTTAACGGCGATTTCATGGTGGGGGCATTTTTCTTTTTTCGTTTTCGTGCAAAGGGAAAACTCATTAAATCGACATTGTTTTCTTTGGAAAACCCCTGGGAAAACCCCAGTTTGCGTCCGGTTATAACAAATGACCACATATTCTGAAAACCCCGAATCTGGGAAAACGCCGTAGTTTCCCGGTCAAAAATCGCATTTTTGGAGGGGGAAAATGGTCGTTTAAAATCGATCCTGATTACCTTTGGCCAAACGGAAAAGTTCAACGTACCCCCCCCCGTTGAATTTTTTAAATTTTCGACCGGGCACGGGTTTTTCTGAAAGTCAGCACCCCGACTCGAAATTTAACGGCGATTTCAGTGGTGCAGGTCATTTTTTAATAAGCTTCTTTTTCGTGCAAACCGGGAAAAATCTTCCGAATTTTTTTCTTTTAAAACCTTTTTGGGAAAACCCGGGTTTTCGTCCGATTATAACAAATGAAAATATTCTGAAAAAACCCAGAATCTGGGAAAAACGCCAGTAATTTTTAGAATGCAAAAATTCGCATTTTTGTAGGGGATATGGTTTGTTTAAAGTGATCCCTGGTTGCCCGGGCCTCGGAAAAGTTCAACGTTCAACGCAAGTTAAAGTCCAATGTTGAATTTTTCAAATTTTGACCGGACACGGATTTTTCTGAAAGTCAGCACCCTGACTCGAAAATGTTAAAAGGCGATTTCAGTGGTGCAGGTAATTTTTCTGTATATAGCTTCGTTTTCGTGCAATACGCGAAAAAAAACATTAAACCGGCATTTTTTTCTTTAAAACCTCTGGAAACCGCAGTTTTTCGTCCGTTATAACAAAAATTTCCACATATTCTGGGAAAACCCCGAATCTGGGGGAAAAAGCCAGTAATTTTAGAATGCAAAAATTCGCATTTTTGGGAGGAGATATGGTCGTTTAAAGGGCAACCTTGGGTTACCTTGGCCAAATCAAAAGTTTTAACGTACCCAATTTTTCCCAAATTTGACCGGGCAAGGATTTTTCTGAAAGTCAGCACCCCCACTCGAAATTCAACGGCGATTTGTGGCGTAGGTCATTTTTCTGTTTTTAGTTTCGTTTTTGTGCAATTCGCGAAAACTCATTCCCGACATTTTTATTTTAAACCCCCTGGAAAGCAGTTTGCGTCCGATTATAACAAATAAATATTCTGGGAAAACCCCAATCTGGGGGAAAAAGCCAGTAATTTGGGGAAAGCAAAAAAATTTGCATTTTTTTTGGGGGATATGGTCGTTTAAAGTCGATCCTGATTTCCTTCCAAAACGGAAAAGTTCAACGTACCCCCACCTTTTGAATTTTTCAAATTTCGGGCCGGACACGGGTTTTTTGAAAGTCGGGACCCGACTCGAAATTTAACGGGATTTCTGTGGGGGCAGGTCATTTTTTTTTATAGCTTCGTTTTCGTGCAATACGCGAAAACTCATTAAACACGACATTTTTTTCTTTAATGCCTCTGGAAAACCCCAGTTTTTCGTCCCATTATAACAAATGACCCATATTCTGGCCAGAATCTGGGGAAAAACCAGTAATTTTTAGAATACAAAAATTCGCATTTTTGTAGGAGATATGGTCGTTTAAAGTCGATCCTGATTACCTTGGCCAAATCGGGAAAAATTCAACGTACCCGCCCGTTGAATTTTTTTAAATTTCGACCAGACACGGATTTTTCTGAAAGGCAGCACCTTGACTCGAAATTTAACGGCGATTTTTGGTGCAGGTCATTTTTTTGTTTATAGCTTCGTTTTCGTGCAATACCCAAAACTCAAAACACGACATTTTTTTCTTTAAAGCCTGTGGAAACCGCAAATTTGGGTCCGATTATAACAAATGACCACATATTCCCAAAACCCAGATTCTGGGAAAAAAGCCAGAACTTGAATGCAAAAATTTAAATTTTTGAGGAGATATGGTCGTTTAAAGTTGATCCCGATTACCTTCCAAACCCGAAAACTTCAACGTACCCCCTGTTGAATTTTTTAAATTTCGACCGGGCACGGATTTTTCCGAAAATTAGCACCCCCACTCCCAAATTCAACGGCGATTTCAGTGGTGCAGGTCATTATTCTGTTTATAGCTTGTTTTCGTGCCCCTTTGGAAAAATCATTTAATACGACAATTTTTTTATTTTAAAGCCTTTTGGGAAAACCCCAGTTTGCGTCCGATTATAACAAATGACCCAAATTTTCCGGGGCCCCGAATCTGGGGAAAAAGCCAGTAACTTTTAGAATGCAAAAAATTCATTTTTGTAGGAGATATGGTCGTTTTTAAAATCGATCCTGGTTACCTTCGCCAAATCGGAAAAGTTCCAAGCACCCCCCCCCCGTTTAATTTTTTTTTAAAATTTTCACCGGGCACGGAGTTTTTCTGAAAGTCACCAACCCCACTCCCGGGAAAATTTAAGGCGATTTCAGTGGCGTAGGTCATTTTTCTGTTTATAGTTTTGTTTTCGTGCAATTCGCGAAAAAATCATTAAATACGACATTGTTTACTTTTTAAACCTCTGGGAAAACCCCAGTTTGCGTCCGATTATAACAAATGACCCATATTCCCGAAAGCCCCCGAATCTGGGGGAAAAAGCCAGTAACTTCCCGAATCAAAAAATCGCATTTTTTTGGGGGAAAATGGTCGTTTAAAATCGATTCCCCGATTACCCCTTTGGGCCCAAAACGGAAAGGGTTCCCAAAGTACCCCCCCCCTGTGAATTTTTAAATTTCCGACCGGACACGGGTTTTCCCGAAAATCAGCACCCCGACTCGGGAAAATTTTAAAAGGGGATTTCAGTGGTGCAGGGTCATTTTTCGGATAGCTTCGTTTTTTTGTGCAATACGCGAAACTCATTAAAACGACATTTTTTTTCTTTAAAGCCTCTGGAAAACCCCAGTTTGCGTCCGATGATAACAAATGACCCCATATTCCCGAAAGCCCGAATTGGGAAAAAAACCCCGTAGTTTTGGGAAAGCAAAAAACGCATTTTTGTAGGAGATATTCGTTTAAAGTCGACGGGGTTTCCTTCCAAATCGGAAAAGTTCAACGTTCAACCAAGTTAAAGTTCAAGTTGAATTTTTTTAAATTTTTACCGGACACGGATTTTTCTGAAATTTAGCACCCTGACTCGAAATTTAACGCGATTTCAGGGGGCAGGTAATTTTTTTGTATATAGCTTCGTTTTCGTGCAATACGCGAAAACACATTAAACACGACATTTTTTACTTTAAAGCCTCTGGAAACCGCAGTTTGCGTCCGATTATAACAAATTACCACATATTCTGAAAGCCCAGAATCTGGGGAAAACGCCAGTAGCTTTTGGGAAAGCAAAAATTCGCATTTTTTTAGGGATATGGTCGTTTAAAGTCAATCCTGATTACCTTTTGGCCAAACCCGGAAAAAATTCAACGTACCTGTTGAATTTTTTAAATTTCGACCGGACACGGATTTTTTTGGGAAAATCAGCACCCCGACCCCGAAATTTAACGGCGATTTCAGGGGGTGTGGGGCAATTTTTCTGTTGATAGACGTTTTTGTGCAATTGCGAAAACTCATTAAAAAACCCACATTTTTTTTTTTAAAGCCCCTGGTCGGTTTTGCGTCCCATTATAACAAATGACCACTTCCTGAAACCCCCGGAAACTGGGGAAAAAGCCAGTAATTCCCGAATGCAAAAATTGCAATTTGTAGGAGATATGGTTGTTTAAAGTCGATCCTGATTACCCTTTAAATCGGAAAAGTTCAACCCTACCCCACCGTTGAATTTTTTCCCAAAATTTTGACCGGGCACGGATTTTTCTGAAAGTCAGCACCCCGACTCGAAATTTAACGGCGATTTCAGTGGTGCAGGTCATTTTTCTTTTATATAGCTTCGTTTTTTTATAGCGAAAATTCATTAAACACAATTTTTTTCTTTTAAAACCTGGAAACCGCGGGTTTTCGTCCGATTATAACAAATGACCACATATTCCCGAAAGCCCAGAATCTGGGAAAAAAGCCAATGTTTTTAGGTCAAAAATTCGCATTTTTTGGAGGAGATATGGTCGTTTAAAATTGATCCTGATTACCTTGGCCAAATCAGAAAAATTCAACGTACCCCCCCCTGTTGAATTTTTCAAATTTCGACCGGACACGGATTTTTCTGAAAATTAGCAACCCCGACTCGAAATTCAACGGCGAGTTCAGTGGTGCAGGTCATTTTTTTGTTTTGGGTTCCCTTTTTTTGTGCAATTCGCGAAAATCATTTTTAAAAAAGAATTTTTTTATTTTAAAACCTCTGGGAAAACCCAGTTTTTCGTCCCCATTATAACCCAAAAGACCACAAATTTTAAAAGTTCAGAATCTGGGGAAAACGCCAGTAGCTTCAGAATGCCAAAAAAATTTGCAATTTGGAGGAAATTTTGGTCGTTTTAAAATCGATCCTGTTTTCCCCTTTGGGCCCAAAACGGGAAAAATTCAACGTACCCCCCCCTGTTGAATTTTTTCCCAAAATTTTTGACCGGACACATTTTTTTTAAAATCAGCACCCCCACTCGAAAAATTTAAAAGGGGATTTCAGTGGCGTAGGTCATTTTTTTGTTTATAGTTTCGTTTTTGTGCAATTGCGAAAAAATCATTAAACCGACATTTTTTTTTTAAAACCTCTGGGAAAAGCAGTTTGCGTCCGATTATAAAAAATGAACATTTTTCTGAAAGCCCAGAATCTGGGAAAACGCCAGTAACTTCAGAATGCAAAAAAACGCATTTTTGTAGGAGATATGGTCGTTTAAAGTCGATCCTGATTACCGGCCAAACCGGAAAAAAATTCAACACCCCACCTGTTGAATTTTTTTAAATTTCGACCGGAAAACGGATTTTCCTGAAAGTCAGCACCCCCACTCGAAATTTAACGGCGATTTCAGTGGTGCAGGTCATTTTTTGATATAACTTCGTTTTTGTGCAATACGCGAAAAACATTAAACCCCGACATTTTTACTTTAAAAAACCCCTTTGGAAAAACCCCAGTTTGCGTCCGATGATAAAAAATGACCACATATTCTGAAAGCCCAGAATCTGGGAAAAAAGCCAGTAACTTCAGAATGCAAAAAAACGCATTTTTGTAGGAGATATGGTCGTTTAAAATCGATCGTGGTTACCTTGGCCCAAAACGGGAAAAGTTCAACGTTCAACGCAAGTTAAAGTTCAATGTTGAATTTTTTCAAATTTTGACCGGACACGGATTTTTTTGAAAATAGCACCCTGACTCGAAATTTAACCGATTTCAGTGGTTTAGGTAATTTTTCTTTTATAGCTTCGTTTTTTGTGCAATACGCGAAAAATCAAATTTAAACCCCCGACATTTTTTCTTTAAAGCCTCTGGAAACCGCGGGTTTTCGTCCGATTATAACAAATTACCACATATTCGAAAACCCAGAATCTGGGGAAAAGCCCTAATTTTCAGAATGCAAAAAAGCATTTTTGTAGGAGATATGGTCGTTTAAAGTCAATCCTGATTACCGGCCCAAAACGGAAAAGTTCAACGTACCTGTTGAATTTTTAAATTTCGACCGGACACGGGTTTTTCTGGAAAATCAGCACCCCGACTCGAAATTTCCCCGGGATTTCCCGGGGGTGTGGGGCAATTTTTTTTGTTGATAGCATCGTTTTCGTGCAATTCATTTAAAACTCATTAAACACGACATTTTTTTTTTTTAAAGCCCCTGGGAAAAACCCCCGTTTGCGTCCGATTATAACAAATGACCACATTTTCCTGAAACCCTGAATCTGGGGGAAAAAGCCAAATTGAATGCAAAAATTCGCAATTTGAGGAATATGGTCGTTTTTAAATCGATCCTGATTACCTTCCAAACCCGGAAAAAATTCAACGTACCCCCCCCCGTTGAATTTTTAAATTTCTTCCGGGCACGTTTTTAAAGTCAGCACCCCGGGCTCGAAATTTAACCGATTTCAGTGGTGCAGGTCATTTTTGTATATAAACCGTTTTTTGTGCTATACGCGAAAACCCTTAAACACGACATTTTTTCTTTAAAGCCCCTGGAAACCGCAGTTTTTCGTCCGATTATAAAAATGACCCATATTCTGAAAGCCCAGAATCTGGGAAAAAAGCCAGAACCAGAATGCAAAAAAATTGCATTTTTTTAGGGAGATATGGTCGTTTAAAATTGATCCTGATTATTTGGCCAAATCAGAAAAGTTCAACGTACCCCCCCCTGTTGAATTTTTTAAATTTCGACCGGACACGGGTTTTTTTTTGGGTTAGCAAATTGGGCTCCAAATTCAACGGCGATTTCAGGGGGGTGCAGGTCATTTTTTTGTTTATAAATTTTTTTTCGTGAACCCTGAAAAAATCATTTTAAACGACATATTTTTTTTTTAAAGCCCCTGAAACCGCAGTTTTTCGTCCCATTATAACAAATGACCACATATTTAAAAAAATTCAGAATCTGGGGAAAACGCCAGTAACTTCAGAATGCAAAAAATTGCAATTTGTAGGAGATATGGTCGTTTAAAATCGATCCTGGACCTTTTTTCCCCAAAACGGAAAAGTTCAACGTACCCCCCCCTGTTGAAATTTTTTAAATTTCGACCGGGCACGGAGTTTTTTTGAAAATTTGCCCCTGACTCCCAAATTTTAACGGGGTTTTAGTGGCGTAGGTCATTTTTTTGTTTTTTAGTTTTTGTTTTCGTGCAATTGGGAAAAATCATTAAACCCCGACATTTTTTTTTTTAAAGCCCCTAAAACCCCAGTTTGCGTCCGATTATAACAAATACCACATATTCTGAAACCCCGAATCTAAAAAGGATAATTTTAGAATGCAAAAATCGCATTTTTTTTAGGAGATATGGTCGTTTAAAAAATCGTCCTGATTACCTTCCCAAAACCGGGAAAAATTCAACAACCCCCCTGTTGAATTTTTCAAATTTCGACCGACACGATTTTCCCGAAAGTCAGCACCCCCACTTTGGGGGTTTAACGGGGATTTCCCGTGGTTTAGGTCATTTTTCTGTATATAGCTTCGTTTTTTGTGCAATACGCGAAAACTCATTAAAACGACATTTTTACTTTAAAGGGCCCCTAAATGCAGTTTGCGTCCGATGATAAAAATGACCACATATTCTTGGAAAAACCCCGAATCTGGGGAAAAAAGCCGTAATTTTGGGAAAGCAAAAAAACGCATTTTTTTTGGGGGAAAATGGGGTCTTTAAAGTCGATCCCTGGGTTTCCGGCCCAAAACGGAAAAGTTCAACGTTCAACCAAAGTTAAAGTTCAATGTTGAATTTTTTAAATTTTTACCGGACACGGATTTTTTTGAAAAATCCCGCACCCCCACTCAAATTTAACGGCGATTTCAATTTGGGGCAGGTAATTTTTTTGTTTTGGGTTCGTTTTTGTTTCAATACGCGAAAAATCATTAAACCCCCGACATTTTTTTTTAAAACCCCTGGGAAACCCCCCAGTTTGCGTCCGTTATAAAAATTACCCATATTCTGAAAGCCCAGAATCTGGGGGAAAAAACCAGTAGTTTTAGAATGCAAAAAAATTTGCATTTTTGTAGGAAGAATTCGTTTAAAATCAATCCTGATTACCTTCCAAACCCGGAAAAATTCAACGTACCTGTTAATTTTTTTAAATTTGACCGGGCACGGATTTTTTTGAAAATCAGCACCCAATTTTTAAAATTTTAAAGGCGATTTCAATTTGGGGTAGGTCAATTTTCTGTTATAACGTTTTTGGAACGCGAAAACCCCATTAAAACGACATTTTTTAAATTTTTAAAACCTCTAAAAACGCAGTTTGCGTCCATTAAAAAATGACCAATCCTGGGAAACCCCCGAATTGGGGAAAAAGCCAGTAACTTGAAAAAATTCGCAATTTGTAGGGGATATGGTCGTTTTGGGCGATCCTGATTACCTTCCCAAACGGAAAAATTCAAGACCCCCCCCTGTTGAATTTTTTTAAAATTTTTGACCCGGGCACGGATTTTTCTGAAAGTCAAACAAAACCCCGACTCCGGGAAAATTTTAAAAGGGATTTCAGTGGTGCAGGTCATTTTTTATATAGCTTGTTTTTTTGTGCTATACGCGAAAATTCATTAAAAACGACATTTTTTTCTTTAAAGCCTCTGGAAAACCCCAGTTTTTCGTCCGGGTTATAACAAAAGACCCATTTCTGGCCCCGAATCTGGGGAAAAAAGCCAGTAATTTTAGAATGCAAAAATTCCCTTTTTTTAGGAGATATGGTTTTGTTTAAAATTTATTCCGATTACCTTGGCCAAACCCGAAAGTTCAACGTACCCCCCCCTGTTTAATTTTTTAAAATTTTACCGACACGGATTTTTTTTGAAAGTTAGCACCCTGACTCAAATTCAACGGCGATTTCCCCGTGGTGCAGGTCATTTTTTTGTTTATAACCGTTTTCGTCAATTTTGCGAAAACTCAAAATACGACATATTTTTTTTTTAAAGCCCCTGAAACCCAAATTTGCGTCCGATTAAAAAAATGACCCATATTCTAAAAATTCCCGAATCTGGGGGAAAAAGCCAGTAATTTAGAATGCAAAAATTTGCAATTTGTAGGAGATATGGTCGTTTAAAGTCGATCCTGGTTACCTTGGCCAAATCGGGAAAAAATTCAACGTACCCCCACCTGTTGAATTTTTTAAATTTCCCACCGGGCACGGATTTTTTTGGAAAATCAGCAACCCGACTCGAAAATTTGGCGATTTCAGTGGCGTAGGTCATTTTTGTTTATAGTTTCGTTTTTTTTTTAATTCGCGAAAACTCATTAAACCCCGACATTTTTTTTTTTTAAAGCCCCTGGAAAAAGCAGTTTGCGTCCGATTAAAAATGACCATTTCGAAAACCCAGAATCTGGGGAAAAAGGAAAAAAAAACCCGAATGCAAAAAATTTGCATTTTTTTAGGAGAAAGGTCTTTAAAAAACGATCCTTTTACCTTGGCCAAATCGGAAAAGTTCAATCCCCCAAATGTTGAATTTTTTAAATTTCGTCCCGGGCACGGGTTTTTTTGGTCAAGACCCCAACCGGGAAAATTTAACGGCGATTTCCCTGGTGCAGGTCATTTTTTTGTTTCTGGCTTGTTTTTGTGCAATTCGCGAAAAAACCATTAAAATTGACATTGTTTTTCTTTGAAGCCTCCCGGAACCGCAGGGGCCGATTATAACAAAAAGACCACATATTCTGAAAGCCCCCAATCTGGGGGAAAAAGCCAGTAACTTCAGAATGCAAAAATCGCATTTTGTAAAAATGGTCGTTTAAAGTCGATCCTGATTACCTTTGGGCCCAAAACGGAAAGGTTCAACGTAAAACCTGTTGAATTTTTTTAAATTTCGGAAAACCCGGGCACGGATTTTCCCGAAAGTCAGCACCCTGACTCGGGTTTTAGATTTCAGTGGTGCAGGTCATTTTTTTTTAAAATAACTTCGTTTTTTTAAAAAAACGCGAAAAATCATTAAACACGACATTTTTTTCTTTAAAGGGTTTTAAAAACCCCAGTTTGCGTCCGATTATAACAAATGACCAATTCTGAAAGCCCAGAATCTGGGGAAAACGCCAAAATAACTTCAGAATGCAAAAATTGCATTTTTGTAGGAGATATGGTCGTTTAAAGTCGATCCTGGTTCCCCCTCGGAAAAGTTCAACGTACCCCCACCCCGTTGAATTTTTCAAATTTCGACCGGACACGGATTTTTCTGAAAGTCAGCACCCCCGACTGGAAAATTTTAAAAGGGGATTTCAGTGGTGTAGGTCATTTTTTTTGTTTATAGATCGTTTTTTTGTCAATTCGCGAAAACTCATTAAACCCCGACATTTTTTTTTAAAGTTTTTGGGAAACGAGTTTGCGTCCGATTATAACAAATGACCACATATCCTGAAACCCCTGAATCTGGGGAAAACCCCGTTAATTTTAAATGCAAAAAATTTGCAATTTGTAGGAGATATGGTCGTTTAAAAATCGATCCTGATTACCTTCCAAACCCAAAAAATTCAACGTACCCCACCTGTTGAATTTTTTAAAAATTTTGACCGGACACGGGGCTGAAAGTCAGCACCCTGACCGAAATTTAACGGGGATTTCAGTGGTTTCAGGTCATTTTTCTGTATATAGCTTCGTTTTTTTGTGCTATACGCGAAAATTCATTAAAACACGACATTTTTTTTTAAAGCCTCAAAAACCGCAGTTTTTCGTCCGATTATAACAAATGACCACATATTCTGGAAAACCCCAATCTGGGAAAAAAGCCAGTAACTTCAGAATGCAAAAATTCGCATTTTGTTGGAATATGGTCCTTTAAAAATTTATCCTGAAATTTCCCCGGCCAAACCAAAAAAAGTTCAAGCCCCTGTTTTAATTTTTTTCACCCCCCGGGCACGGATTTTCTGAAAATTTGCACCCCGACTCGAAAAAATTTAACGCGATTTGTGGGGGCAGGTCATTTTTTTTGTTTATAGCTTGTTTTTGTGCAACCGGAAAAATCATTTAATCGACATATTTTACTTAAAACCCCCCTGGAAACCCCGTTTGCGTCCGATTATAAAAAATGACCACATATTCTCAAAGCCCCCGAATCTGGGGGGGAAAAAGCCCGTAACCCGAATGCAAAAAATTTGCATTTTTGTGGGGGATATGGTCGTTTAAAGTCGATCCTGGGTTTCCTTTTTAAAAAACGGAAAAAGTTCACCCACCCCCCCCTGTTGAATTTTTTAAAATTTTGCGACACGGTTTTTTTGAAAGTCAGCACCTTTACTCGAAATTTAACGGGGATTTCAGGGGGCAGGTCTTTTTGTATATTTCCCTTTTCGTAATACCAAAACTCATTAAACACGACATTTTTTCTTTTAAAACCTTCCCGGGAAAAAAGTTTTGCGTCCGATTATAACAAATGATCACATATTCTGAAAGCCCCGAATCTGGGGGAAAAAGCCAGTAACTTCAGAATGCAAAAAAATTTGCATTTTGTAGGAGATATGGTCGTTTAAAACGATCCTGGTTACCTTGGGAAATCGGAAAAGTTCAACGTACCCCCAACTGTTGAATTTTTTAAATTTCGACCGGACACGGATTTTTTGAAAGTCAGCACCCTAACTCGAAATTCAACGGCGATTTCATGGTGCAGGTCATTTTTTTTCTGGCTTGTTTTTGCAATTCGCGAAAAAATCCCCAAAAGGCATTGTTTACTTTGAAGCCTCTTGGGAAAACCCCAGTTTGCGTCCGATTATAACAAAAGACCACATATTCTGAAAGCCCAGAATCTGGGGGAAAAAGCCAATGCTTCAGAATGCAAAAAAACGCATTTTTTTAGGAGATATGGTCTTTAAAAAATCGATCCCCGTTACCTTGGCCAAATCGGAAAAGTTCAACGTACCCCCCCCTGTTGAATTTTTCAAATTTTCGAGGAAAACGGATTTTCCTGAAAAATCAGCACCTTTACTCGAAATTTAACGGGGATTTCAGTGGGGGCAGGTCATTTTTTTTGTATATAGCTTCTTTTTCGTGCAATACGCGAAAACTCATTAAACCACGAAATTTTTTAATTTAAAGCCTTCTGGAAACCGCAGTTTGCGTCCGATTATAACAAATGACCACATATTCTGAAAGCCCAGAATCTGGGAAAAAAGCCAGTAATTTTGGGAAAGCAAAAATTCGCATTTTTTTTTAGGAATATTGTCGTTTTTAAAATCGATCGGGGTTTCCTTTCCAAATCGGAAAAGTTCAACGTACCCCAACTGTTGAATTTTTTTAAAAATTTTGACCGACACGGATTTTTCTGAAAGTCAGCACCCCAACTCGGAAATTCAACGGCGATTTCATGGTGCAGGTCATTTTTTTGTTTCTGGCTTCCGTTTCGTGCAATTCGCGAAAACTCCCAAAATACGACATTGTTTACTTTGAAGTTTTGGAAACCGCAGTTTGCGTCCGATTATAACAAATGACCACATATTCTGAAAGCCCGAAACTGGGGGAAAAAGCCAGTAATTTTAAAAAGCAAAAAAAACGGGTTTTTTTAGGAGATATGGTCGTTTAAAGTCGATCCTGGTTACCTTAAAATCGGAAAAATTCAAAGTACCCCCCCCTGTTGAATTTTTTTAAATTTCGACCGACACGGATTTTCCTGAAAGTCAGCAACCCCCACTCGAAATTTAACGGGGATTTCAGTGGGCAGGCCCTTTTTTTTTGTATATAGCCTTGTTTTTTTGCAATACGCGAAAACTCATTAAACCGAAATTTTTTTTAAATTTTAAAACCCCTGAAACCCGGTTTTCGTCCGATTATAACAAATAAATATTCTGAAAGCCCAGAATTGGGAAAAAAGCCAAATAATTTTTAGAATGCAAAATTGCATTTTGTTAGGAGATATTGTCGTTTAAAATCGATCGTGGGTTTCCTTTGGCCCAAAACGGAAAAGTTCAACGTTCAACGCAAGTTAAAGTTCAAGTTGAATTTTTTTAAAATTTTGACCGGGCACGGATTTTTTTGAAAATTTGGCACCTGAATTCCGGGAAAATTTTAAAGGGATTATTGCAGGGGAATTTTTCTTTATAAAAATTGTTTTGTGCAATAAACCCCAAAACTCATTAAAACCCCGACATTTTTTTAAAACCTCTGGGAAAACCCCAGTTTGCGTCCGATTATAACAAATTACCCATATTCTAAAGCCCAGAATCTGGGGAAAAAACCAATAACTTCAGAATGCAAAAATTCGCATTTTTTAGGAGATATGGTCGTTTAAAAAATCAATCCCCCGATTACCTTCCTCGGAAAAGTTCAACTTTCCTGTTGGTTTTTTAAAAATTCCCACCGGGCACGGATTTTTTTGGGAAATCAGCACCCCGACTCGAAAATTTTAAAGGCGATTTCAGTGGTTTTAGGTCATTTTTCTGTTTATAGATCGTTTTTTTGTGCAATTCGCGAAAAAATCATTAAAAAACCGACATTTTTTTTTTTAAAGCCTTTTGGGAAAAACCCCGTTTTCGTCCGATTTAACAAATGAAAAACCCTATCCTGAAACCCTGAATCTGGGGGGAAAAAGCCGTAGCTTCAGAATCAAAAAATTTGCAATTTGTAGGGGAAAATGGTCGTTTAAAGTCGATCCCGATTACCACCTTTGGAAAAGTTCAACGTACCCCCCGCTGTTTAATTTTTCAAAATTTGACCGGGCACATTTTTTTGGGAAAATCGCCCTTTCGAAATTCAACGGCGATTTCATGGTGCAGGTCATTTTTTTTTTCTTTCTTCGTTTTTGTGCAACCAGAAAAATCATTAAAAACGATATTTTTTCTTTGGCCCCTGGGGGAAAGCAGTTTTTTCGTCCCATTATAACAAATACCACATATTCTCAAAGCCCCGAATCTGGGGGAAAAAGCCATTTGCGGTAAAAAAATTTGCATTTTTTTTAGGAATATGGTCGTTTAAAGTCGATCCTGGTTACCCCTTTGGCCCAAAACGGAAAAGTTCAACGTAACCCCCCCCCGTTGAAATTTTTTAAATTTCGACGGGCACGGATTTTTTTGAAAGTCAGCACTTTTACTCGGGAAAATTTTAAAAGGGGATTTCAGTTGGGGAGGTCATTTTTTTGGAATAGCTTCGTTTTTTTCAATGCGAAAAATCATTAAAACTTCCCACATTTTTTTTCTTTAAAGCCTTTTGAAAACCCCGGTTTGCCCTCCCATTATAACAAAAAAGATCCCCCATATTCTGAAAGCCCAGAATCTGGGGGAAAACCCTAGCTTCAGAATGCAAAAAAATTCCCCAGTTTTTTAGGAGATATGGTCGTTTAAAAACCCATCCTGGTTACCTTGGCCAAACCCGGGAAAAATTCAAATCCCCCAACTTTGAATTTTTTAAATTTCGACCGGGCACGGAATTTTTTTGAAAGTCAGCACCCCCAACTCCCAAATTCAACGGCGATTTCATGGTTTCAGGTCATTTTTTTTGTTTTGGCTTCGTTTTCTTTCAATTTGGGAAAAATCATTAAATACGACATTGTTTACTTTGAAGCCCCTGGGAAAACCCCAGTTTGCGTCCGATTATAACAAATGACCACATATTTGAAAACCCCGAATCTGGGGAAAAAGCCAGTAATTTTTGGGAAAGCAAAAAAACGCATTTTGTAGGAGATATGGTCCCTTTAAAGTCGATCCTGATTACCTTGGCCAAATCGGAAAAGTTCAAAAACCCCCCTGTTAAATTTTTCAAAATTTTTGACCGGGCACGGATTTTCCTGAAAAAATCAACACCCTGACTTTGGGGAAAAATTTAAAGGCCAGTGGTGCAGGTCATTTTTTTGTATATAAACTTCGTTTTTTGTGCAATACGCGAAAACTCATTTAAACCCCGAAATTTTTAATTTAAAGCCCCTGGGAAAACCCCAGTTTGCGTCCGATTATAACAAATGACCACATATTCTGAAAGCCCAGAATCTGGGGAAAAAAGCCAGTAATTTCCCGAACAAAAAAAATTTGCATTTTTTTAGGAGATATTGTCGTTTAAAGTCGATCCCTGGGTTACCTTCCAAACGGGGAAAAATTCAACGTTCAACGCAAGTTAAAATTCAATGTTGAATTTTTTTAAATTTTGACCGGGCACGGATTTTTTTGAAAATCAGCACCCTGACTCGGGAAAATTTTAAAGGCGATTTTTAGTGGTGTAGGTCATTTTTTTGTTTATAGATCGTTTTTTTGCAATTCGCGAAAACTCTTTTAAACCCCGACATTTTTTTTTTTTAAAGCCTCTGGGAAAACGCAGTTTTTCGTCCGATTATAACAAAAGACCACATATCCTGAAACCCCCGAATCTGGGGAAAAAAAACCCCGTAACCAGAATGCAAAAAATTTTAAAATTTTTAGGAATATGGTCGTTTAAAAATCGATCCTATTACCTTGGCCAAATCGAAAAAGTTCAACGTACCCCCCCCTGTTGAAAATTTTTTTCAAATTTCGAAAAAAACCCACACGGGAAATTTTTTTCTTGGAAAAAAAAACTTTTTCAAACCCTGGACCCCCGAAAATTTAAAAAAAGGGCGATTTCAAAAAAATTGGTGGGGGGGGTTCAAAAAATTTTTCTGGTAAAAAAATAAAGGCTTTGGGCCTTTTTTTTGGGTGCTAAAAAACCCCGGGGGGAAAATTTTTCAAATTAAAACCAAAAGACAAATTTTTCTTTAAAGCCCCTGGGAAATGCAGTTTCGTCCGATTATAACAAATGACCCTTTTTCTAAAGCCCAGAATCTGGGGGAAAAAGCCAGTAGTTTTGGGAAAGCAAAAAATTTGCATTTTTTTAGGAGATATGGTCGTTTAAAATTGATCCCCGTTACCTTGGCCAAACCGGAAAAAATTTAACGTACCCCCACCTGTTAATTTTTTACATTTCGACCGGACACGGATTTTTCTGAAAGTTAGCACCCTGACTCGAAATTTAACGGGGATTTATGGTGCAGGTCATTTTTTTTGTTTTTAGCTTGTTTTTTGTGCAATAGGAAAAATCATTTAAAACGACATTTTTACTTTAAAGCCTTTTGAAACCGCAACGGGCCATTAAAAACAAATGACCCCATATTTTTTGGCCCCGAATCTGGGAAAACGCCGTAATTTTAGAATGCAAAAAAATTTCCCCTTTTTAGGAGATATGGTCGTTTAAAATCGATCCTGGTTACCTTGGCCAAACCCGGAAAATTTTAACGTACCCCCAACCCGTTGAATTTTTTAAATTTCAAAACCCGGGCACGGATTTTTCGAAAGTCAGCACCCCAAATCGAAATTTAACGGCGATTTCCCGTTTGCAGGGCATTTTTTCTGTTTTGGGCCCTTTTCGTGCAATTCCCCGAAAAATCATTAAACCGACATTTTTTACTTTAAAACCTCTGGGAAAACCCCAGTTCGTCCCATTTAAAAATGACCCCATATTCCAAAAACCCAGAATCTGGGGGAAAAAGGCCCGTAACTTCAGAATGCAAAAATTTGCATTTTGTAGGAGATATGGTCGTTTAAAAAAGATCCTGGTTACCTTCCCAAAACGGAAAAAGTTCAACGTACCCCCCCCCGTTGAAATTTTTTAAATTTCGACCCGGGCACGGATTTTTTTTGAAAGTCAGCACCCCAAATCGGGGGTTTAACGGCGATTTCATGGTGCAGGTCATTTTTCTGTTTTGGTTTTTTTCGTGCAAACCCCGGGAAAAATCATTAAAACGACAAAATTTTTAATTTAAAATTTTGGGAAAACCCCAGTTTGCGTCCGATTAAACAAATGACCCCATATTCTAAAGCCCAGAATCGGGGGGAAAAAAACCCCAACTTCAGAATGCAAAAATTTGCATTTTTTTAGGAGATATTGGGCGTTTAAAGTCGATCCCGGGTTTTCCTTCCAAAATCGGAAAAGTTCAACGTTACCCCAAACCTGTTGGGAATTTTTTAAATTTTTTTAACCGGGCACGGATTTTTCCCGAAAATCAGCACCCCCACTTAAAAACGGCGATTTCAGTGGGCAGGTAATTTTTTGGGATATAGCTTTGTTTTCTTTCAATACGCGAAAATATTAAACACGAAATTTTTTAATTTAAAGCCTAAAACCGCGGGTTTTCGTCCGAATAAAAAATTACCACATATTCTGAAAGCCCAGAATCTGGGGGAAAAAGCCAGTAATTTTAGAATGCCAAAAAATTTGCATTTTTGTAGGAGATATTGTCGTTTAAAATTTAAACCTGGTTACCTTGGCCAAATCGGAAAAAGTTCAACCGTTAAAAATTTTTTGAATTTTTTTAAATTTCGACCGGGCAGGATTTTTCTGAAAGTCGGGAACCCCCACTTGAAATTTAAGGGATTTCAGGGGGCCCTTTTTTCAAAGAAAGTTTTTTGGGAATTGAAAAAATTTATTAAAAAAAATTTTTATTTTTAAAACCCCGGAAACCCCATTTGCGTCCGATTATAACAAATTACCACATATTCCCGAAACCCCGAAACTGGGGAAAAAGCCATATTTAAAAAATGCAAAAAAATTTGCAATTTTTTAGGAGATATGGTCGTTTAAAGTCAATCCCCAATTCCAAATCGGAAAAACCCCAAAGTACCCCTTTTAATTTTTCAAATTTCCCACCGACACGGTTTTCTGAAAAATTTGATTGAAATTTAAAGGGGATTTCATGGTGGGGTCATTTTTCTGTTTTGGTTCGGGTTTTCCCCTGCAACCCCGAAAACTCATTAAAACGATATTTTTTTTAAAACCCCTGAAATCGTAGTTTGAAAAAGGTTTAACAAAAGACCCATATTCCCGAAACCCGAACTGGAAACCCCCGAGTTTCCAAAAATGCAAAATTTGCATTTTTTTTGGGAATGGTCGTTTTAAAAGGTCCGCGATTCCCTTACCAAACCCGGGAAAAATTCCCTAAAAACCCCGCTGTTGAATTTTTAATTTCAACCAAGGATTTTTTTTAAAATCAGCACCTAAATCGGGGGTTTAACGGCGATTTCAGGGGGCAGGTCTTTTTTTGTTTGGCTTCGGTTTTTGTGCAATTCCGAAAATCATTAAATACGAATTTTTTTAAAGCCTCTGGAAACCGTAGGGGTTTTCGTCCGATTTTTAACAAAAGACCACATATTCCGAAACCCAAATCTAAACCCCCAGTAGCTTCAGAAGCAAAAATTCCCCATTTTTTTAAAGGGATATGGTCGTTTAAAGTCGATCCTGGGTTACCTTCCAAAAACGGAAAAGTTCAACTTTCCCCCCCCCTGTTGAATTTTTTAAATTTTTGACCGGACACGGATTTTTTTGAAAGTCAGCACCCCGGGTTTTAAATTTAACCAGATTTCCCGTGGTTTCAGGTCATTTTTTTCTGTTTTTGGCTTGTTTCAGAATTTTAGAAAATCATTAAATACGACATTTTTTTCTTTAAAGCCCCTGGAAACCGTAGTTTGCGTCCGATTTAAAAATGACCACATATTCCCGAAAGCCCAAACTGGGGGAAAGATAGTTTTCAGAATGCAAAATTCGCATTTTTTTAGGGGGATATGGTCGTTTAAAGTCAATCCTGATTACCTTGGCCAAATCGGAAAAGTTCCCAAAGTACCTGTTGAATTTTTCAAATTTCGACCGACACGGATTTTTCTGAAAGTCAGCACCCTGACTCGAAATTTAACGGCGATTTGTGGTAGGTCATTTTTCTGTTTATAGCATCGTTTTCGTGCAACCCGCGAAAACTCATTAAACACGACATTTTTTATTTTAAAGCCTCTGGAAATCGCAGTTTGCGTCCGATTATAACAAATGACCACATATCCTGAAACCCCTGAATCTGGGGAAAACGCCAGTAGCTTCAGAATGCAAAAATTCGCAATTTGTAGGAGATATGGTCGTTTAAAGTCGATCCTGATTACCTTGGAAACCCGGAAAAGTTCAACGTACCCCAGCTGTTGAATTTTTTAAATTTCGACCGGACACGGGTTTTTCTGGTCAGCACCCCCAACCTGAAATTAACGGCGATTTCATGGTGAGGGTTTTTTTTGTTTTGGTTCGTTTTTTGAATTCGAAAAATCATTAAATACGAATTTTTTTCTTAAAAGCCTCTGGGAAAAGAGTTGGTCCATTTTTAATAAATGACCCATATTTGAAAGCCAGAATCTGGGGGAAAAGCCAGTATTTCAGAACAAAAAATTGCATTTTGTAGGGATATGGTCGTTTAAAGTCGACCTGGTTTCCTTCCAAAACGAAAAGTTAAGTACCCCCACCCGTTGAATTTTTTAAAATTTCGACCGGGCACGGGTTTTTTTGAAAAACAGCACCCTGACTCGAAACTTAACGGGATTTTAGTGGTGCAGGTCATTTTTCTGTTTATGGCTTCGGTTTCGTGCAATTTGGAAACTCATTAAATACGACATTTTTTTTCTTTAAAGCCTCTGGGAAAAGTAGTTTTCGTCCGATTGTAAAAATGACCATATTCTGAAAGCCAGAATTTGGGGGAAAAGCCAGAGTTTTTAGAACCCAAAAATTTGCATTTTTTAGGGATATGGTCGTTTAAAGTCGATCCTGATTACCTTTCCAAACGGAAAAGTTCAACGTACCCCACCCCTTGAATTTTTCAAATTTCGACGACACGGATTTTTTTGAAAGTCAGCACGACAAATTTAACGGCGAATTAGTGGTGCAGGTCATTTTTTTTGTTTATTTCGTTTCTGAATTGGAAACTCATTAAATACGACATTTTTACTTTTAAAACCTGAAATGAGTTTGGGCCATTTGTAAAATGACCCATATTCTGAAAGCCAGAATCGGGAAACGCCAGTAGTTTTGAATAAAAATTCGCATTTTGTAGGAGATATGGTCAAATCGATCCGATTACCTTTCCAACCGGGAAAAGCAATCCCCCCCCCGTTGAATTTTTCAAATTTCGACCGGACACGGGTTTTTCTGAAAGTCGCCCCTGACTCGAAATTTAAGCGATTTCAGGGGCAGGTTTTTTTGTTTTTGTTCGTTTTTGTGAATCGCAAAAACTCATTAAAAAACATTTTTTTCTTTGTTTCTGGGAAAAGAGTTTGGTCCGATTAAAAAATACCCATATTCTGAAAGCCCAGAATCTGGGAAAAAGCCAGAGCTTTAGAAGCAAAAAATTTTTTTGTAAGGATATGGTCGTTTAAATTGATCCTGATTACCTTGGCCAAATGGAAAAATTCAACGTACCCCCCCCCCCCTTTAATTTTTCAAATTTCGACCGGAAGGGTTTTTCAAAGTCAGCACCCTGACTCGAAATTTTTCCAAATTCGTGGCTATTTTTTTGTTTATATTTTTTCGTGCAACCGAAACTCATTAAAACGACATTTTACTTAAGCTCTGGAAACGAGTTTGGGCCATTTAAAAATGACCCATATTTTGAAAGCCGAATTGGGAAAAAGCAGAACAGAATCAAAATTTGCATTTTTAGAAAATATGGTCGTTTAAATTGATCCGTTACCTTGGCCAAACCCAAAAGTTCAACGTACCCCACCTGTTGAATTTTTCAAACGACCGACAGATTTTTTTGAAAGTCAGCACCCCACCAAATTTAACGGGGATTTCGGGGGTAGGTCATTTTTCTGTTTATTTTGTTTTCGTGCAAAATAAATGACCACATATTCTGGAAAGCCCAGAATCGGGAAAACGCCAGTAAACTTCAGAAGCAAAATTGCATTTTTGTAAAGGGATATGGTCGTTTAAAATCGATCCTGATTACCTTGGCCAAAACGGAAAAGTTCAACGTACCCCACCTGTTGAATTTTTCAAATTTCGACCGGAACGGATTTTTCTGAAAGTCAGCACCCTTTACTCGAAATTTAACGGCGATTCAGTGGCAGGTCATTTTTCGTTTATGGCTTGGTTTCGTGCAACATGAAAACTCATTAAATACGACATTTTTACTTTAAAGCTCTGAAACCGTAGTTTTCGTCCGATTGTAACAAATGACCACATATTCTGAAAGCCCAGAATCTGGGAAACGCCAGAAATTTAGAAGCAAAAATTCGCATTTTTGTAAAGGGATATTCGTTTAAATGATCCGATTTTTGGCCAAACGGGAAAAATTAAAACCCCACCGTTGAATTTTTCAAATTTCGACCGGGCACGGATTTTTTTGAAAATCACACCCGACTCGAAATTTAAGGGGAATTCAGGTGCAGGCATTTTTCTTTTTGCTTGTTTTTGTAATCGCGAAAAATCAAAAACGAATTTTTACTTTAAAGCTCTAAACGGTTTTCCCATTTTAAAAAATACCCCAATTTTGAAAGCCGAATCGGGGAAAAAGCCAGTAGTTTTAGAATTCAAAAATTCGCATTTTGTAAAGGGGTATGGTCGTTTAAAGTCGATCCTGATTACCTTCCAAACCCGGAAAAGTTCAACGTACCCCACCTGTTGAATTTTTCAAAATTTTTGACCGGGCACGGATTTTTCTGAAAGTCAGCACCTGACTCGAAATTTAACGGCGAATTCAGTGGTGCAGGTCATTTTTCGTTTATGGCTTCGTTTTCGTGCATCATGAAAAATCAAAATACGACATTTTTTACTTTAAAGCCTCTGGAAACCGCAGTTTGCGTCCATTTGTAACAAATGATCCCATATTCTGAAAGTCCAGAATCTGGGGAAAACGCCAGTAGCTTCAGAATTCAAAATTCGCATTTTTGTAGGAGATATGGTGTTTACAAATTCTGTCCGACACGGATTTTTCTGAAAGTCAGCACCCTAACTCGAAATTCAACGGCGATTTCATGGCAGGTCATTTTTTCACGGCTTCGTTTTCGTGCACTATGAAACTCATTAAATACGACATTGCTTTACTTTGAAGCCTCTGGAAACCGCAGTTTGCGTCCGATTATAACAATGACCACATATTCTGAAAGCCAGAATCTGGGAAAACGCCAGTAGCTTCAGAATGCAAAATCGCATTTTTGTGGAGATATGAATGTTTAAAGTCGATCCTGATTACCTTGGCCAAATCGGAAAAGTTCAACGTACCCCAATTCCGTTGAATTTTTCAAATTTCGACCGGACACGGATTTTCCTGAAAGTCAGCACCCTGACTCGAAATTTAACGGCGATTTCAGTGGTGCAGGTCATTTTTCTGTTTATAGCTTCGTTTTCGTGCAATACGCGAAAACTCATTAAACACGACATTTTTTACTTTAAAGCCTCTGGAAACCGCAGTTTGCGTCCGATTATAACAAATGACCACATATTCTGAAAGCCCAGAATCTGGGGAAAACGCCAGTAGCTTCAGAATGCAAAAATTCGCATTTTTGTAGGAGATATGACGTTTAAAGTCGATCCTGGCTACCTTTGGCCAAATCGGAAAGTTCAACGTACCTCACTCCGTTGAATTTTTCAAATTTCGACCGACACGGATTTTTTGAAAGTCAGCACCCTGACTCGAAATTTAACGGTATGATTTCAGTGGTGTAGGTCATTTTCTGTTTATAGCATCGTTTTCGTAATTCGCGAAACTCATTAACACGACATTTTTTATTTTAAAGCCTCTGGAAACCGCAGTTTGCGTCCGATTATAACAAATGACCACATATTCTGAAAGCCCAGAATCTGGGGAAAACGCCAGTAGCTTCAGAATGCAAAAATTCGCAATTTGTAGGAGATATGGTCGTTTAAAGTCGATCCTGATTACCTTGGCCAAATCGAAAAAGTTCAACGTACCCCCACCTGTTGAATTTTTCAAATTTCGACCGGACACGGATTTTTCTGAAAGTCAGCACCCTGACTCGAAATTTAACGGCGATTTCAGTGGTGCAGGTCATTTTTTCTGTATATAGCTTCGTTTTCAGCGCTATACGCGAAAATTCATTAAACACGACATTTTACTTTAAAGCCTCTGGAAACCGCGCAGTTTACGTCCGATTATAACAAATGACTACATATTCTGAAAGCCCAGAATCTGGGAAAACGCCAGTAGTTTGTGAATGCAAAATTCGCATTTTTTGTAGGAGATATGGTCGTTTAAAATTGATCCTGATTACCTTGGCCAAATCAGAAAAGTTCAACGTACCCCCACCTGTTGAATTTTTCAAATTTCGACCGGACACGGATTTTTCTGAAAGTTAGCACCCTGACTCGAAATTCAACGGCGATTTCAGTGGTGCAGGTCATTTTTCTGTTTATAGCTTCGTTTTCGTGCAATTCGCGAAAACTCATTTAATACGACATATTTTACTTTAAAGCCTCTGGAAACCGCAGTTTGCGTCCGATTATAACAAATGACCACATATTCTCAAGCCCAGAATCTGGGGAAAACGCCAGTAGTTTCAGAATGCAAAAATTCGTGTACTTGTAGGAGATATGGTCGTTTAAAGTCGATCCTGGTTACTCTTGGCCAAATCGGAAAAGTTCAACGTACCCCCACCTGTTGAATTTTTCAAATTTCGACCGGACACGGATTTTTCTGAAAGTCAGCACCCTGACTCGAAATTTAACGGCGATTTCAGTGGTGCAGGTCATTTTTCTGTATATAGCTTCGTTTTCGTGCACATACAAAAACTTTACAAACACGCATTTTTACTTTAAAGCTCTGAAAACCGCAGTTTGCGTCCGATTATAACAAATGACCACATATTCTGAAAGCCCAGAATCTGGGGAAAACGCCAGTAGCTTCAGAATGCAAAAATTCGCAGTTTTGTAGGAGATATGGTCGTTTAAAATCGATCCTGGTTACCTTGGCCAAATCGGAAAAGTTCAACGTAAATTTTTAAAAAACCCGGACACTTTTTTCTAAGTCACCACCCTGACTCAATTCGGCGATTTTAGTGGGGGTCATTTTCTGTTTATCTTCGTCTTCTGCAATTGCGAAACTCATTATATACGACATTTTTTAAAGCCTCTGGAAACCGCAGTTTGCCCCCGATTGTAAAAAATGACCATATTCTAAAAAGAATCGGGGGAAAACCAAAACTTAGAATCCCAAAAAATTCCATTTTGTAGGATATAGGGTAATTTAAATTGATCCTGATTCCCTTTGGGAAATGGGAAAAAGTTCAACCCCCCACCGTTAAATTTTTTCAAATTTCAGACAGGGGTTTTCTGAAAGTTACCACCTTGATTCAAAATTTAAAGGCGATTTTAGGGGTGCAGGTCATTTTTCTGTTTATGGCTTCTTTTCTAAATTTCCCAAAAATTAAATTTAAAATGTTTTTTTTTTTAAAAGCCTTAAACCCAGTTTTCAGATTTAAAAATGACCACATATTCTGAATTAAAATCGGGGGAAAACCCAGAAATTCAGAATGAAAAAATTCGCTTTTTTGTAGGAGATAGGGTGTTTAAAGTCGATCCTGATTCCCTGGCCTCAAAAAGTTCAAAGTACCCCAGCTGTTGATTTTTTAAAATTTGACCGACACGGTTTTTTCTGAAAGTCACCACTCTGACTCGAAATTTTAACGGCGATTTTAGTGGTGCGTTCATTTTTCTGTTTTTTTTGTCTTCGTGCAATTGGGGAAAACTCATTATATACCATTTTTATTTAAAAGCCTCAAAACCGCATTTTGGGCCCCGTTTTGAAAATACAATTTTCCCCAAAGCTCAGAATGGGAAAGAGCTTCAGAATGTCAAAATTCGCTTTTTTGTGGAAAATATGGTCGTTAAAATCGATCCTGATTCCCTTCCTCGAAAAAGTTAAACTCCCCCATTTAATTTTCAAATTTCGCCGGACACGGATTTTTCAAAGTCGCACCCCGAAATTTATGGGATTTATGGTGCAGGTCATTTTTCTGTTTATGGGTTCGTTTTCGTGGAATTCGCGAAAATTCATTATAAACGACATTTTTACTAAAGCCTCTGAAACCGCAGTTTGCGTCCGATATTAACAAATGACCACATATTCTGGAAAGGTCAGAATTGGGAAAACGCCTGTAGCTTCAGAATGTTAAACTCGCATTTTTGTAGGAGATATGGTAATTTAAAATCGATATTGATTACTCGATAACCGGAAAAGTTCAACGTACCCCAACCTGTTGAATTTTTCAAATTGACCGACACGGATTTTTCTGAAAGTCACCAATTGATCTGAAATTTACCCAGTGATTTCAGTGGTGCAGGTCATTTTCTGTTTACGTCTTCGTTTCGTGCAATTCGCAAAAACTCATTAAATACTTAGACATTTATTAATTCTAAGCTCTCTGGAAACCGCAGTTTGCGTCCGATTGTAACAATGACCACATATCTGAAAGCTCAGAATTTGGGAAAACGCCAGTAGCTTTCAGAATGCAAAAATTCGCATTTTGTAGGAGATATGTTCGTTTAAAGTCGATCCTGATTACCTCAGCCAAATCGGAAAAGTTCAACGTACCCCCACCAGTTGAATTTTTTCAAATTTCGATCGGACACGGATTTTTCAAAAGTCAGCACCCTGACTGAAATTTAACGGCGATTTCAGTGGTGCAGGTAATTTTTCTTTCTTTTATGGCTTCTGTTTTCGTGCAATTCGCGAAAACTCATTAAATACGACACTTGACTCAAATTCCTCACCACTCCTGACTAAAATTTAACGGCGATTTCAGTGGTGTAGGTCATTATTCTTATGGCTTCGTTTTCGTGCAATTCATGAAACTCATTATAAAATTCACATTTTACTTTAAAGACTTTGAAACCGCAGTTTGCGTCTGATTGTAATAAATGACCACATATTCTAAAAAGCTCAGAATCTGGGAAAACGCCAGTAGCTTCAGAATGTAAAATTCGCATTTTGTAGGAGATATGGTAATTTCCAAAGTCGATCCAGATTACCTTGACAAATCGGAAAAGTTCAACGTACCTCAGCTTTTTGAATTTTTCAAATTTCGACTGACACGGATTTTTCTGAAAGTCACCAATTCTGACTCGAAATTTAACGGCGATTTTAGTTGTGCAGGCTTGGTTTTTCTGTTTGCGTTTCTCAGTCTTCGTGCACCATGAAAACTCATTATTATATACGACATTTTACTTGTGAAGCCTTCTGAACCGCAGTTTGCCTGATTGTAACACGACTACATATTCTGAAAGCACAGAATCTGGGGAAACGCCAGCAGTAGCTTCAGAATGCCAAAATTCGCATTTTTGTAGGATATATGGTAATTTAAATTGATCCTGATTACTCTTGGCCAAATCGGAAAAGTTCAACGTACCCCACCTGTTGAATTTTTCTCAATTCTTGACCGGACACGGATTTTTCTGAAAGTCACCACCCTGACTCGAAATTTAACGGCGATTTCAGTGGTGCAGTTCATTTTTCTGTTTATGGCTTCTTTTTCGTGCAATTCGCGAAAACTCATTAAATACGACATTTTTTACTTTAAAGCCTCTGGAAACCGCAGTTTGCTTCGATTGTAACAAATGACCGCATATTCCTGAAAGCCCAGAATCTGGGGAAAACGCCAGTAGTTTTTTAGAATGCAAAATTCGCATTTTTGTAGTAGATATGGTCGTTAAAGCCGATCCTGATTACCTGGGGCCAAATCGAAAAATTCAACCCAATTTCAATTCGTTGAATTTTTCAAATTTCGACTGACACGGATTTTTCTGGAAAGTCACTACCCTGACTCGAAATTCTTCACTGGTGATTTCAGTGGTGCAGGTCATTTTTCTGTTTATGGCTTCGTTTTTGATATTCATGAAAACTTATTAAATACGACATTTTTTCTTTAAAGCCTCTGGAAACCGCAGTTTGCTTCAGATTGTAACAAATGACCGCATACTTGAAAGCCCAAAATCTGGGGAAAACGCCAGTAGCTTCAGAATGTAAAAATTCGCATTTTTGTAGGAGATATGGCAATTTAGTGTCGATCCTGATTACCTGGCAACCGGAAAGTTCAACGTACCCCAGCTGTTGAATTTTTCAAATTTCGACCGACACGGATTTTTCTGAAAGTCACCACCCCGACTCGAAATTTAACGGCGATTTTGTGCAGGTCATTTTTCTGTTTATGGTTTGTCTTCAAAAAAGTAATTCGCGAAAACTCATTATATACGACATTTTTTACTGTGGCCTCTGAAACCGCAGTCACTCCGATTGTAATGAATGACCACATATTCTGAAAGCACAGAATCTGGGGAAAACGCCAGTAGCTTCAGAATGCCAAAATTGCATTTTGTAGGATATATGGTACTTAAATTCGATCCTGATTACCTTGGCCAAATCGGAAAAGTTCAACTTACCACCTGTTGAATTTTTCAAATTTTGACCGACACGGATTTTTCTGAAAGTCACCACCCCGACTCGAAATTTAACGGTTATTTCAGTGGTGCAGGTCATTTTTCTGTTTATGGCTTTTTTTTTCGTGCAATTCGCGAAAACTCATTAAATACGACATTTTTTATTTTAAAGCCTCTGGAAACCGCAGTTTGCGTCCGATTGTAACAAATGACCACATATTCTGAAAGCCCAGAATCTGTGGGAAACCGTCAGTAGCTTCAGGAATGTAAAATTCACATTTTTGTAGGAGATATGGTCGTTTAAAGTCGATCCTACCTTACAACCGGAAAAGTTCAACGTACTCCACCTGTTGAATTTTTCCAACTTCGACCGGACACGGATATTTGTGAAAGTCAGCACCCTGACTCAAAATTTAACGGCGATTTCAGTGGTGCAGGTCATTTGTCGTGGCTTCGTTCGTGCAATTCGCGAAACTCATTATATAACTACATTTTTTATTAATGCCTCTGAAAACCGGCAGTTTGTGTCCGATTGTAACAATGACCACATATTCTGAAAGCTCAGAATCTGGGGAAACCGCCAGTAGCTTCAGAATGTAAAATTCACATTTTGTAGGAGATAGGAACGTTTAAATTCGATCCTGATTACTCTTGGCTAACCGGAAAAGTTCAACGCAATTTCACCTGTTAATTTTCAAATTTTGACCGACACGGATTTTTCTGAAAGTCACCACCCTTGACCCGAAATTTAACGGTTATTTCAGTGGTGCAGGTCATTTTTCTGTTTATGGCTTCTTTTTCGTGCAATTCGCGAAAAACTCATTAAATACGACATTTTTTCTTAAAGCCTCTGGAAAACCGCAGTTTGTTTCCAGACAACAATGACCACATATTCTGAAAGCCCCAGAATCTGGGAAACGCCAGAGTTAGAATGCAAAAATTCGCATTTTGTAGGAGATATGGTCGTTTAAAGTCGATCCTGATTACCTGGGTTTTCAACCGAAAATTCAACCCATTCCCCACCTGTTGAATTTTTCAAATTTCGACTCGGACACGGATTTTCTGAAAGTCACCAATTCTGATCAAAATCATCGGCGACTTCAGTGGTGCAGGTCATTTTTCTGTTTATGGCTTCGTTTTCGTGATATTCGCGAAACTTATTAAATACGACATTTTTACTTTAAAGCCTCTGAAAACCGCAGTTTGCGTCCGATTGTAACAATGAACATATATTCTGGAAAGCCCATCGGAAGCCAGTAAGCTTCAGAATGCAAAAATTCATATTTTTTGTAGGAGATATGGTCGTTTAAAGTCGATCCTGATTACTTCCACAAATCGAAAAAGTTCAACTGCAATTTCAATTCGTTGAATTTTTCAAATTTCGACCGATGACGATTTTCTGAAAGTCACCACCCTGACTCAAAATTTAACGGCGATTTCAGTGGTGCAGGTCATTTTTCTGTTTATGTCTTCGTTTTCGTGCAATTCGCAAAACTCATTAAATAAGACATTTTTTACTTTAAAGCGCCTCTGAAACTGCAGTTTGCGACCGATTGTAACAATGACCACTTATTCCTGAAAGCCCAGAATCTGGGAAAACGCCAGTAGCTTCAGAATGCAAACATTCGCATTTTGTAGGAGATATGGCTGCTTAAAGTCGATTCCTGATTACTCGGCTACCGGAAAAGTTCAACGTACTTCAGCAGTTGAATAAATGTTGACTGGACACGGATTTTTCTGAAAGTCAGCACTTGACTCGAAATTCTAACGGCGATTTCAGTGGTGCAGGTCATTTTTCTTTTATATTTCTGTTTTCGTGGAATTCGCGAAAAACTCATAATAAACGACATTTCTTTACTTTAAAGCCTCTGAAACTGCAGTTTGCGTCCGATTGTAACAATGACCACATATTCTGAAAGCTCAGAATCTGGGGAAAACGCTCAGCTTCAGAATGCAAAACTTCGCATTTTTGTAGAGATATGGTCGTTTAAAGTCGATCCTGATTACTTTAATAACCGAAAAGTTCAACGTACCGCCTGTTGAATTTTTCATATTTCGACCGAACACGGATTTTTCTGAAAGTCACCACCCTGACTCGAAATTTAACGGCGATTTCAGTGGTGGTATTGGCTTTTTCTGTTTATAGCTTCGTTTTCGTGCACTGCAAAAACTCATTAAATACGACATTTTTTACTTTAAAGCTCTGGTTCGCAGTTTGCGTCCGATTGTAATAATGAAATGAACACATATTCTGGAAAGCCCAGAATCTGGGGAAAACGCTGCAGCTTCAGAATGTAAAAATTCGCATTTTTGTAGGAGATATGGTCGTTTAGTCGATCCTGATTACTCTGGCTAAATCGAAAAGTTCAACGTACTTCACCTGTTGAATTTTTTCAAATTTCGACCGACACGGATTTTTCTGAAAGTCACCACCCTGACCTGAAATTTACCGGTGATTTCTGTCAGGTCATTTTTCTGTTTATAGCTTCGTTTTCGTGCACCGCGAAACTTATTATATACGACATTTTACTAAAGCTTCTGAAACCGCAGTTTGCGTCCGATTTGTAACAATGACTACATATTCTGAATGCTCAGAATCTGGGAAAACGCCAGTAGCTTTCAGAATGCGCAAAATTGCATTTTTGTAGGAGATATGGTCGTTTAAATTCGATTCTGAGATTACCTCGGCCAACCGGAAAGTTCAACGTACCCCACCTGTTGAATTTTTCAAATTTCCACTGACACGGATTTTTCTGAAAGTCACCACCCTGACTCGAAATTCTAACGGCGATTTCAGGAGCAGGTCATTTTTCTGTTTATGGCTTGCTTTCGTGCAATTCGCGAAACTCATTAACATGACATTTTTTTCTTTAAAGCCTTCTGGAAACTGCAGTTTGCTTCAGATTGTAACAAATGACCGCATATTCTGAAAGCCCAGAATCTGGGAAAACGCCAGTAGCTTTAGAATGCAAAATATCGCAGTTTTGTAGGAGATATGGTCGTTTGAAGTCGATCCTGATTACCTTGGCCAAATCGGAAAAAGTTCAACGTACCCACACCTGTTGAATTTTTCAAATTTCGACCGGACACGGATTTTTCTAAAAGTCACCACCCTGACTCGAAATTTAACGGCGATTTCAGTGGTGCAGGTCATTTTTCTGTTTATGTCTTCGTTTTCGTGCAATTCCGCAAAAAACTCATTAACACGACATTTTACTTTAAAGCCTCTGTAAACCGTAGTTTGCGTCCGATTGTAACAAATGACCACTTATTCTGAAAGCCCAGAGTCTGGGAAAAACGCCAGTAGCTTCAGGAATGCAAACATTGGCATTTTTGTAGGAGATATGGTCGTTTAAAGTCGCTCCTGGATTACCTCGGGGCTAAATCGGAAAAGTTCAACGTACCCCAGCAGCTGAATTTTTTCAAACGTTGACCTGACACGGATTTTTCTGAAAGTCAGCACTTGACTCGAAATTCTAACGGCGATTTCAGTGGTGCAGGTCATTTTTCTTTATACTTGCTTTTCGTGGAATTCGCGAAACTCATAATATACGACATTTTTTACTTTAAAGCCTCTGGAAACCGCAGTTTGCGTCCGATTGTAACAATGACTACATATTCTGAAAAGCCTAATCTGGGAAACACGCCTGTAGCTTCAGAATGCAAACTTCATTTGTAGGAGATATGGTCGTTTAAAGTCGATCCTGATTACCTTACATTAAATCGAAAGTCCAACGCAATTCTCGCCTGTTGAATTTTTCATATTTCGACCGAAAAACGGATTTTTCTTGAAAGTCACCACCCTGACTCGAAATTTAACGGCGATTTCAGTGGTGCAGGTCATTTTTCTGTTTACGTCTTCGTTTTCGTGCAATTCGCAAAAATCATTAAATATTGACATTTATTAATTTAAAGCTCTGAAACCGCAGTTTGCGTCCGGATTGTAACAATGACCACATTCTGAAAGCTCAGAATTTGGGGAAAACGCCAGTAGTTTCAGAATGCAAAATTCGCATTTTTGTAGAGTGATATGTTCGTTTAAAGTCGATCCTGATTACCTCAGCCAAATCGGAAAAGTTCAACGTACCCCCACCCAGTTGAATTTTTCAAATTCGACCGACACGGATTTTTCTAAAAGTAAGCACTCTGACCTGAAATTTAACGGCGATTTCAGTGGTGCAGGTAATTTTTTCTTTATGGCTTCGTTTTCGTGCAATTCGCGAAAACTCATTAAATACGACACCCTGACTCAAATTCTTCACCACCCTGACTCAAAATTTAATTCATGATTTGTGTGGCAGGGTCATTATTCTGTTTATGGCTTCTGCGCCGTGCACCATGAAAACTCATTATAAACGACATTTTTTACTTTAAAGACTCTGGAAACCGCAGTTTGCGTCTGATTGTAACAATGACCACATATTCTGAAAGCTCAGACCTGGGGAAAACGCCAGTAGTCGTAATGTAAAAATTCATTTTGTAGGAGATATGGTAATTTAAAGTCGATCCAGATTACCTTGACAAATCGGAAAAGTTCAACGTACCCCCAGCTTTTGAATTTTTCACACCCTGACTGGACACGGATTTTTCTGAAAGTCACCACCCTGACTCGGAAATTTAACGGCGATTTTAGTTGTGCAGGTCATTTTTCTGTTTATGGTTTCTGTCTTCGTGCAACAGAAAACTCATTATATACGATATTTCCATTTAAAGCCCTGAAACCGCAGCTTGCCTCCGATTGTAACAAATGACCACATATTCTGAAAGCACAGAATCTGGGAAAACGCCAGTAGCTTCCAGAATGCCAAAATTCGCATTTTTTGTAGGATATATGGTAATTTAAATTGATCCTGATTACTCACAATCGGAAAGTTCGTACCCCACCTGTTGAATTTTTCAAATTTTGACCGGACACGGATTTTTCTGAAAAGTCACCAATTCTGACTCGAAATTTAACGGTTATTTCAGTGGTGCAGGTCATTTTTCTGTGTATGGCTTCTTTTTCGTGCAATTCAAGTGAAAACCTATTAAATACGAGATTTTTTCTTTAAAGCCCTGAAACAGTTTGCTTCAGATTGTAACAAATGACCGCATATTCTGAAAGCCCAGAATCTGGAAACGCCAGTTTAGAATGCAAAAATTCGCATTTTGTAGGAGATATATTTAAAGTCGATCCTGATTACTTCCAATAAATCGAAAAAATTCAACCTACTCCCACCTGTTGAATTTTTCAAATATTTCGACTGGACACGGATTTTTCTGAAAGTCACCACCCTGACTCGAAATTCTACCGGTGATTTCAGTGGTGCAGGTCATTTTTCTTACGAGTGGCTTGTTGTGATATTCATGAAAAACTTATTAAATACGACATTTTTTCTTTTTAAAGCTCTGAAACCGCAGTTTGCTTCAGATTGTAACAAATGACCGCATATTCTGAAAGCCAGAATCTGGGGAAAACGCCAGTAGCTTCAGAATGTAAATATTCGCATTTTTGTAGGAGATATGGTACATTTAAAGTCGATCCTGATTACCTTGGCCAACCGAAAAGTTCAACGTACCCCAGCTGCTGAATTTTTCAAATTTCGACTGACACGGATTTTTCTGAAAGTCACTAATTCTGACTCGAAATTTAACGGCGATTTCAGTGGTGCAGGTCATTTTTCTGTTTATGGCTTCGTTCGTGCACCATGAAAACTCATTATATACGACATTTTTTACTGTAAGCCTCTGAAACCGCAGTTTGCCTCCGATTGTAACAATGACCACATATTCTGAAAGCACAGAATCTGGGGAAAACGCCGTAGCTTCAGAATGCCAAAATTGCATTTTTGTAGGATATATCGTAATTTAAATTCGATCCTGATTACCTTGGCCAAATCGGAAAAGTTCAACTTACCCCACCTGTTGAATTTTTCAAATTTTGACCGACACGGATTTTTCTGAAAGTCACCAATTCTGACTCGAAATTTAACGGTTATTTCAGTGGTGCAGGTCATTTTTCTGTTTATGGCTTTTCGTGCAATTCGCGAAAACTCATTAAATACGACATTTTTTTCTTTTTAAAGCTCTGAAACCGCAGTTTGCGTCAGATTGTAACAAATGACCACATATTCTAAGCTCCAGAATCTGGGAAACCGTCAGAAGCTTCAGAACGTAAAAATTCACATTTTTGTAGGAGATATGGTCGTTTAAAGTCGATCCTGATTACTCAATAACCGGAAAAGTTCAACGTACTCCACCTGTTGAATTTTTCCAACTTCGACCGGACACGGATATTTGTGAAAGTCAGCACCCTGACTCGAAATTTAACGGCGATTTCAGTGGTGCAGGTCATTTTTCTGTTTGTTGCTTGTCTGTGCACTAAGAAAACTCATTATATACTACATTTTTATTATAATGCTCTGGAAACTGCAGTTTGCGTCCGATTGTAACAATGACCACATATTCTGAAAGCTCAGAATCTGGGAAACCGCCAGTAGCTTCGTTGAACGTAAAAATTCACATTTTTTGTAGGAGATGGTCGTTTAAATTCGATCCTGATTACCTTGGCCAAATCGGAAAGCTCAACGTACCCCACCTGTTGAATTTTTCAAATTTTGACCGGACACGGGATTTTTCTGAAAAGTCACCAATTTGGACTCGAAATTTAACGGTTATTTCAGTGGTGCATATTGTTTTTCCTGTTTATGGCTTTTTCGTGCACCATGAAAACTTATTAAATACGACATTTTTTTCTTTTAAAGCCTCTAAACCGCAGTTTAGATTGTAACAAATGACCACATATTCTGAAAGCCCAGAATCTGGGAAAAACGCCAGTAGCTTTAGAATGCAAAAATTCGCATTTTTGTAGGAGATATAATCGTTTAAAGTCGATTCTGATTACCTGGGGCCAAATCGAAAAATTCAACCTACCCCCACCTGCTGAATTTTTCAAATTTCGACTGACACGGATTTTTCTGAAAGTCACCACCCTGACTCGAAATTTAACGGCGATTTCAGTGGTGCAGGTCATTTTTCTGTTTATGGCTTCGTTTTCGTGCAATTCGCGAAACTCATTAAATACGACATTTTTTACTTTAAAGCCTCTGAAAACCGCAGTTTGCGTCCGATTGTAACAAATGACCACATATTCTGAAAGCCCAGAATCTGGGGAAAACGCCAGTAGCTTCAGAATGCAAAATTGCATTTTTGTAGGAGATATGGTCGTTTAAAGTCGATCCTGATTACCTTGGCCAAATCGATAAAGTTCAACGTACCCCACTCGTTGAATTTTTCAAATTTCGACCGGACACGGATTTTTCTTGAAAGTCACCACCTGACTCAAAATTTAACGGTATGATTTCAGTGGTGCAGGTCATTTTTCTGTTTGTTCGTTTTCGTGCAATTCCGCAAAATCATTAATGTATTTTTATTTGAAGCTCTGAAAACTGCAGTAGTTTTCCAGACCGATTTGTAACAAATGACCACTTATTCTGGAAAGTCTAGAATCTGGGAAAACGCCAGTAGCTTCAGAATGCAAACATTCGCATTTTTGTAGGAGATATGGTCGTTTAAAGTCGATCCTGATTACTCGGCCAAATCGCAAAAGTTCAACGTACCCCCAGCAGTTGAATTTTTCAAATGTTGACCGACACGGATTTTTCTGAAAGTCAGCACTCTGACTCGAAATTTAACGGCGATTTCAGTGGTGCAGGTCATTTTTCTTTTATGGCTTGTTTTCGTGGAATTCGCGAAAACTCATAATAAAACGACATTTTTACTTCAAAGCCTCTGGAAACCGCAGTTTGCGTCCGATTGTAACAATGACCACATATTCTGAAAGCTCAGAATCTGGGGAAAACGCTGGTAGCTTCAGAATGCAAAACTGCATTTTTGTAGATATGGTCGATTAAAGTCGATCCTGATTATCTTGGCTAAATCGGAAAAGTTCAACGTACTGTTGAATTTTTCATATTTCGACCGGACACGGATTTTTCTGAAAGTCAGCACCCTGACCTGAAATTTAACGGCGATTTCAGTGGTGCAGGTCATTTTTCTGTTTATGGCTTCGTTTTCCGGGCAATTCGCAAAACTCATTAAATACGACATTTTACTTTAAAGCCTCTGGAACCGCAGTTTGCGTCCGATTGTAACAAATGAACACATATCTGAAAGCCCAGAATCTGGGAAAACGCCAGTAGCTTCCAGAATGTAAAAATTCGCATTTTTGTAGGAGATATGGTCGTTTAAAGTCGATCCTGATTACCTTGGCCAAATTCAACGTACCCCCACCTGTTGGACTTTTCAAATTTCGACCGACACGGATTTTTCTGAAAGTCACCAATTCTGACTCGAAATTCGCCGGTGATTTCAGTCGTGCAGGTCATTTTTCTGTTTATAGCTTCGTTTTCGTGCACTCCGCGAAACTATTATATACGACATTTTTTACTAAAGCCTCTGAAAACTGCAGTTTGCGTCCGATTGGTAACAATGACCACATATTCTGAATGCTCAGAATCTGGGGAAACGCCAGTAGCTTTCAGAATGCAAAAATTCGCATTTTTGCAGGAGATATGGTCGTTTAAATTCGATTCTGATTACTCTCACAAATCGAAAAGTTCAACGTACCCCACCTGTTGAATTTTTCAAATTTCCACTGACACGGATTTTTCTGAAAGTCACCAATTCTGACTCGAAATTTAACGGCGATTTCAGTGGTGCAGGTCATTTTTCTGTTTATGGCTTCGTTTTCGTGCACTATTGCGAAAACTCATTAAATACGACATTTTTTTCTTTAAAGCCTCTGAAAACCGCAGTTTGTTTTTCAGATTGGTAACAAATGACCGCATATTTGAAAGCCCAGAATCTGGGGAAACGCCAGTAGTTTTTAGAATGCAAAAATTCGCATTTTGTAGGAGATATGGTCGTTTGAAGTCGATCCTGATTACCTTGACAAATCGAAAAAGTTCAACGTACCCCCACCCGTTGAATTCTTCAAATTTCGACTGACACGGATTTTTCTGAAAGTCACCACCCTGACTCGAAATTTAACGGCGATTTAGTGGTGCAGGTCATTTTTCTGTTTATGTTCTCGTTTTCGTGCACTGCAAAAACTCATTAAATACGACATTTTTTACTTTAAAGTCTGGAAAACTGCAGTTTGCGACCGATTGTAACAATGACTACTTATTCTGAAAGCCCAGAATCTGGGAAAACGCCAGTAGCTTCAGAATGCAAACATTCGCATTTTGTAGGAGATATGGTCGTTTAAAGTCGATCCCGATTACTCGGCTAAATCGGAAAAGTTCAACGTAAATTTCAGCAGTTGACAATTTTTCAAATGTTGACCGGACACGGATTTTTCTGAAAGTCAGCACTCCTGACTCGAAATTCTAACGGCGATTTCAGTGGTGCAGGTCATTTTTCTTTTATGGCTTCGTTTTCGGAATTCGCGAAAACTCATACAAACGACATTTTTACTTTAAAGCTCTAAACCGCAGTAGTTTGCGTCCGATTGTAATGAATGACCACATATTCTGAAAGCTCAGAATCTGGGAACACGCCTGTAGCTTCAGAATGCAAAACTGCATTTTTGTAGAGTATGGTCGTTTAAAGTCGATCCTGATTACTCATTAAATCGAAAAGTCCAACGTACCCCCGCCTGTTGAATTTTTCATATTTCGACCGAAAACGGATTTTTCTGAAAGTCACCACCCTGGCTCGAAATTCTAACGGCGATTTAGTGGTGCAGGTCATCATTTTTCTGTTTATGGCTTCGTTTTCGTGCAATTCGCAAAACTCATTAAATACGACATTTTACTTTAAAGCCTCTGGAAACCGCAGTTTGCGTCCGATTGTAACAAATGAACACATATTCTGGAAAGCCCAGAATCTTAGGGAAAACGCCAGTAGCTTCCAGAATGTAAAAATTCGCATTTTTGTAGGAGATATGGTCGTTTGTAAAGTCGATCCTGGATTATCTTGGCCAAATCGAAAGTTCAACGTACCCCACCTGTTGAATTTTTCAAATTTCGACTGACACGATTTTCTGAAAGTCACCACCCTGACTCGAAATTTACCGGTGATTTCCCAGTCGTGCAGGTCATTTTCTGTTTATAGCTTCGTTTTCGTGCAATTCGCGAAACTTATTATATACGACATTTTTTTTCTTTAAAGCCTCTGGAAAACCGGTTTGCGGTCCGATTGTAATAAAATGACCACATATTCTGAATGCTCAGAATCTGGGAAACGCCAGTAGCCTAGAATGCAAAATTCGCATTTTTGTAGGAGATATGGTCGTTTAAAGTCGATTCTGATTACCTCGCCAATCGGAAAAGTTCAACGTACCCCAACCTGTTGAATTTGCAAATCTCCACCGGACACGGATTTTTCTTGAAAGTCACCACCCTGACTCGAAATTTGTCAAGATTTCAGCGCAGGTCATTTTTCTTATAGCTTGCTTTCGTGCAACGGCGAAAACTTATTATATACGACATTTTTTACTTTAAAGCTTCTGAAACTGCAGTTTGCGTCCGATTGTAACAATGACCACATATTCTGGAATGTCAGAATCTGGAAAAAACGCCAGTAGTTTCAGAATGCAAAATTCGCATTTTTGTAGAGACAGGGTCACTAAAGTCGATTCTGATTACCTCGGCCAAATCGAAAGTTCAACGTATCCCACCTGCTGAATTTTTCAAATTTCCACCGATACGGAATTTTTCTGAAAGTCACCACCCTGACTCGAAATTTAACGGCGATTTGCGGTGCAGGTCATTTTCTGTTTATATTGCTTCTCGTGCGCAATTCGCGAAAAACTCATTAAATACGACATTTTTTCTTTAAAGCCTCTGGAACGCAGTTTGCTTCAGATTGTAACAATGACCGCATATTCTGAAAGCCCAGAATCTGGGGAAAACGCCAGAAGCTTTAGAATGCAAAAATTCGCATTTTTGTAGGGAGAGGGTCGTTTAAAGTCGATCCTGACTATCACAAATCGAAAAATTCAACGTACCCCCACCCGTTGAATTTTTTCAAATTTCCGACCGGCACGGATTTTTCTGAAAGTCACCAATTCTGACTCGAAATTCACTGGTGATTTCAGTCGCAACGCTTTGTTATACTGTTTTGTGCAATTCGCGAAAACTTATTATATACGACATTTTTTCTTTAAAGCCTCTGAAAAACCGCAGTTTGCGTCCGATTGTAACAATGACCACATATTCTGAATGCTCAGAATCTGGGGAAAACGCCAGTAGTTTCAGAATGCAAAAATTCGCATTTGTAGGAGAGGCGGTGGTTAAAATCGATTCTGATTACTCGGCCAAATCGCAAAAGTTCAACGTACCCCAACCTGTTGAATTTTTCAAATTTCCACTGACACGTGATTTGAAAGTCACCAATTCTGATTTGAAATTTACTGGTGATTTCCAGTCGTGCAGGCTATTTTTTCTTTTATAGCTTACAAAATTACAAAATCATTATATACGACATTTTTACTTTAAAGCCTCTAAAACTGCAGTTTGCGTCCGATTGTAACAATGACCACATATTCTGAATGCCTAGAATCTGGGAAAACGCCAGTAGTTTCAGAATGCAAAAATTCGCATTTTTGTAGGAGATATGGTCGTTTAAAGTCGATTCTGATTACTTCCGGCCAAATCGGAAAAGTTCAACGTACCCCCACCTTGCTGAATTTTTCAAATTTCCACCGGACACGGATTTTTCTGAAATACCAAATTCTGACTCGAAATTTAACGGCGATTTCAGTGGTGCAGGTCATTTTTTCGCCGGCGGCTTCGTTTTCGTGCAATTCGCGAAAACTCATTAAATACGACATTTTTTTCTTTAAAGCCTCTGAAACCGCAGTTTGCAACGATTACTTAACAACAATGACCACTTATCTGAAAGCCCCAGAATCTGGGAAAACGCCAGTAGTTTCAGAATGCAAACATTCTACTTTTTGTAGGAGATATGGTCGTTTAAAGTCGATCCTGATTACCTCGGCCAAAATCGCAAAAGTTCAATGTACCCCAGCAGTTGAATTTTTCAAATGTTGACCGGACACGGATTTTTCTGGAAAGTCAGCACTCCTGACTCGAAATTTAACGGCGATTTCAGTGGTGCAGGTCATTTTTCTTTTATGGCTTCGTTTTCGTGGAATTCGCGAAACTCATAATAAACGACATTTTACTTTAAAGCTCTGGAAAACCTAAGGTTTGCGTCCGATTGTAACAATGACCATATTCTAAAAGCTCAGAATCTGGGAAAACGCCGGTAGCTTCCAGAATGCAAACTTCGCATTTTTGCAGAGATATGGTCGATTAAAGTCGATCCTGATTACCTTATTAAATCGAAAAAGTCAACGTACTGTTGAATTTTTCATTTCGACCGAACACGGACGATTTTCTTTTCGCAGAGTCACCACCCTGACTGAAATTTAACGGCGATTTCAGTGGTGCAGGTCATTTTTCTGTTTATGGCTTGTTTTCGGGCAATTCGCAAAAACTCATTAAATACGACATTTTACTTTAAAGCCTCTGAACCGCAGTTTGCAAGTCCGATTGTAACAAATGAACATATTCTGAAAGCTCAGAATCTGGGAAAACGCCAGTAGCTTCAGAATGCAAAAATTGCATTTTTGTAGGAGATATGGTCGTTTAAAGTCGATCCTGATTACCTTGGCCAAATCGAAAAAGTTCAACGTACCCCCACCTGCTGAATTTTTCAAATTTCGACCGGACACGGATTTTTCTGAAAGTCACCACCCTGACTCGAAATTACCGGTGATTTCAGTCGTGCAGGTCATTTTTCTGTTTATAGCTTGCTTTCGTGCAATTCGCGAAAACTTATTATATACGACATTTTACTAAAGCTTGAAACCGCAGTTTGCGTCCGATTGTAACAATGACCACATATTCTGAATGCTCAGAATCTGGGGAAAACGCCAGTAGCTTTCAGAATGCAAAAATTCGCATTTTGTAGGAGATATGGTCGTTAAATTCGATTCTGATTACTTCGGCCAAATCGGAAAAGTTCAACGTACCCCACCTGCTGGGAATTTCAAATTTCCAATTTGACACGGATTTTTCTGAAAGTCACCACCCTGACTCGAAATTTAACGGCGATTTCAGTGGTGCAGGTCATTTTTCTTGTTTATGGCTTCTGTTTTTCGTGCACCGCGAAAACTCATTAAATACGACATTTTTTTCTTTGAAGCCTCTGAAACCGCAGTTTGCTTCGATTGTAACAATGACCGCGGCTATTCTGAAAGCCCAGAATCTGGGGAAAACGCCAGTAGCTTAGAATGCAAAAATTCGCATTTTTTGTAGGAGATATGGTCGCCAAAGTCGATCCTGATTACCTTGGCTAACCGAAAAAGTTCAACGTACCCCCACCTGTTGAATTTTTCAAATTCTGACCGACACGGATTTTTCTGAAAGTCACCAATTTGATCTGAAATTTAACGGCGATTTCTGTGGTGCAGGTCATTTTTCTGTTTATGTTCGTTTTCGTGCAATTCGCAAAAACCATTAAATACGACATTTTACTTTAAAGCCTCTGAAAACCGCAGTTTGCGACCGATTGTAATAAATGACCACTTATTCTGAAAGCCCAGAATCTAAAACGCCAGTAGCTTCAGAATGCAAACATTCGCATTTTTGTAGGAGATATGGTCGTTTAAAGTCGATCCTACTCGGCCAAATCGGAAAAGTTCAACGTACCCCAGCAGTTGAATTTTTCAAATGTTGACTGACACGGATTTTCTGAAAGTCAGCACCTGACTCGAAATTTAACGGCGATTTCAGTGGTGCAGGTCATTTTTCTTTTATGGCTTGTTTTCGTGGAATTCGCGAAAACTCATAATAAACGACATTTTTTACTTTAAAGCCTTCTGGAAAACCGCAGTTTGCGTCCGATTGTAACAATGACCATATTCTGAAAGCTCAGAATCTGGGAAACACGCTCAGCTTCAGAATGCAAAACTTCGCATTTTGTAGGAGATATGGTCGTTTAAAGTCGATCCTGATTACTCTTACAACCGGAAAAAGTTCAACGTACCCCCGCCTGTTGAATTCTTTTTCATATTTGACCGGATTTGTTTCAAAGTCACCACCCTGGACTCGAAATTTAACGGCGATTTCAGTGGTGCAGGTCATTTTTCTGTTTATGGCTTCGTTTTCGCGCAATTCGCAAAACTCATTAAATACGACATTTTTTACTTTAAAGCCTCTGGAAACCGCAGTTTGCGTCCGATTGTAACAAATGACCACATATTCGGAAAGCCCAGAATCTGGGGAAACGCCAGTAGCTTCAGAATGTAAAAATTCGCATTTTTGTAGGAGATATGGTCGTTTAAAGTCGATCCTGATTACCTAATAAATCGAAAGTTCAACGTACCCCACCTGTTGAATTTTTCAAATTTCGACCGACACGGATTTTTCTGAAAGTCACCACCCTGACTCGAAATTTACCGGTGATTTCAGTCGTGCAGGTCATTTTTTCTTATTTATAGCTTCGTTTTTGCATTTAAGAACTCATTAAATACGACATTTTTTTCTTTAAAGCCTCTGGAAACCGCAGTTTGTTTCAGATTGCAAATGAACACATATTCTGAAAGCCCAGAATCTGGGAAAACGCCAGCTTCAGAACGCAAAACATCTGCATTTTTTGTAGGAGATATGGTCGTTTAAAGTCGATCCTGATTACTCGGCCAAATCGGAAATATTCAACGTACCCCAGCAGTTGCCTTTTTTTTTTCAAATTTTTGACCGACACGGAGTTTTCTGAAAGTCAGCACCTGACTAAATTTAGGCGGCGATTTCAGTGGTGTAGGTCATTTTTCTGTTTATGGCTTGCTTTCGTGGAATTCGCGAAAACTCATTATAAACGACATTTTACTTTAAAGCCTCTGGACACCGCAGTTTGCGTCCGGAGTGTAACAATGACCACATATTCTGAAAGCTCAGAACCCAAAACGTCGCTTCAGAATGTTGTAAAATTCGCATTTTGTAGGATATGGTCGTTTAAAGTCGATCCTGATTATCTTTACCAAACTGAAAAGTTCAACGTACTCTAGCAGTTGAATTTTTCAAATTTCACCGACACGGATTTTTCTTAAAAGTCAGCACTTTATCGAAATTTAACGGCGATTTCAGTGCAGGTCATTTTTCTGTTTATGGCTTCCTTTTCGTGCAATTCGCGAAAACTCATAATAAACGACATTTTTTACTTTAAAGCCTCTGAAAACCGCAGTTTGCGTCCGATTGTAACAATGACCACATATTCTGTCAGAATCTGGGAAAACGCCTGTAGCTTCAGAATGCAAAACTTCGCATTTTTGTAGGAGATATGGTCGATAAAGTCGATCCTGATTACCTACAATCGAAAAAGTTCAACGTACTGTTGAATTTTTCATATTTCGACTGAACACGGATTTTTCTGAAAGTCACCAATTTGATTCTAAATAACGGCGATTTCAGTGGTGCAGGTCATTTTTCTGTTTATGGCTTCTTGTTTTCGGGCAATCAGAAAACCACAACATGACATTTTTTGGCTTTATAAAGCTCAAACGCAGTTTGCGTCCGATTGTAACAAATGAACACATATTCTGAAAGCCCAGAATCTGGAGGGAAAACGCCAGTAGTTTCCAGAATGTAAAAATTCGCATTTTTGTAGGAGATATGGTCGTTTGAAGTCGATCCTGATTATCTTGGCCAAATCGAAAAGTTCAACGTACCCCCACCTGTTGAATTTTTCAAATTTCGACCGACACGGATTTTTCTGAAAGTCACCACCCTGACTCGAAATTTACCGGTGATTTCAGTCGTGTAGGTCATTTTTTTGTTTATGGCTTCGTTTTCGTGCACTATGAAAACTTATTATATACGATATTTTTACTAAAGCCTCGAAAACCGCAGTTTGTTCATTTGTAAATAAATGACCACATATCTGGAATGCTCAGAATCTCAGGAAAACGCCAGAAGTTGTGAATGCAAAAATTCGCATTTTTGTAGGAGATATGGTCGTTTAAATTGATCTGACGTCTTCGGCCAAATCGGAAAAGTTCAACGTACCCCACCTGTTGAATTTTTCAACAAACGGACACGGATTTTCTGAAAGTCACCACCCTGACTGAAATTTAACGGCGATTTCAGTGGCAGGTCATTTTTCTGTTTATGGCTTCGTTTTCGTGCACTATGAAAACTCATTAAATACGACATTTTTTCTTAAAGCTCTGGAAACCGCAGTTTGCTTCAGATTGTAAACAAATGACCGTATTCTGAAAGCCCAGAATCTGGGAAAACGCCAGTAGCTTTAGAATGCAAAATTCGCATTTTTGTAGGAGATATGGCTGTTAAAGTCGATCCTGACTTTGTTTTGGCCAACCGAAAAGTTCACCATTCTACCTGTTGAATTTTTCAAATTTCGACCGACACGGATTTTTTCTGAAAGTCACCACCCTGACTTAAACTGAACGATTTCAGTGGTGCAGGTCATTTTTCTGTTTATGTTCGTTTTGTAATTCGCAAAAACTCATTAAATACGACATTTTTTACTTTAAAGCCTCTGGAAACCGCAGTTTGCGTCTGATTGTAACAAATGACCACATATTCTGAAAGCCCAGAATCTGGGGAAAACGCCAGTAGCTTCAGAATGCAAACATTCGCATTTTTGTAGGAGATATGGTCGTTTAAAGTCGATCCTGACATTTCACAAATCGGAAAAGTTCAACGTACCCCGCAGCAGTTGGAATTTTTCAAATGTTGACTGACACGGATTTTTCTTGAAAGTCAGCACCCTGATCTTCGAAATTTAACGGCGATTTCAGTGGTGCAGGTCATTTTTCTTTTTTATGGCTTCGTTTTCGTGGAATTCCGCGAAACTCATAATAAACGACATTTTTACTTTAAAGCCTCTGAAACCGCAGTTTGCGTCCGATTGTAACAATGACCACATTCTGAAAGCTCGTGAATTCGGGAAACACGCCCAGCTTCAGAATGCAAAACTTCACATTTTGTAGGAGATATGGTCGTTTAAAGTCGATCCTGATTACCTTGGCCAAATCGAAAAAGTCTAACGTACCTGCCTGTTGAATTTTTCTCATTTCGACCGAAAACGGATTTTTCTGAGTCACCACTCCTGACTCGAAATTTAACGGCGATTTCAGTGGTGCAGGCCATTTTTCATTTATGGCTTGCTTTCGTGCAATTCGCAAAACTCATTAAATACGACATTTTTTACTTTAAAGCCTCTGGAAACCGCAGTTTGCGTCCGATTGTAACAAATGACACATATTCTGAAAGCCCAGATCTGGGGAAGCTGCCAGTAGCTTCAGAATGTAAAAATTCGCACTTTTGTAGGAGATATGGTCGTTTAGTCGATCCTGGATTACTCTTGGCCAAACCGAAAAAGTTCAACGTACCCCCACCTGTTGAATTTTTCAAATTTCGACTGACACGGATTTTTCTGAAGTCACCACCCTGACTCGAAATTTACCGGTGATTTCAGTCGTGCAGGTCATTTTTCTGTTTATAGCTCTGTTTTCGTGCATTTCGCGAAACCTACGCGACATTTTTTCTTTAAAGCCCTGGAAACCGCAGTGCTTGTTTCAGATTGTAACAAATGAACACATATTCTGAAAGCCCAGAATCTGGGAAACGCCAGTAGCTTCAGAATGCAACATTCGCATTTTTGTAGGAGATATGGTCGCTAAATTCGATCTCGATTACTCCGGCCAAATCGGAAATATTCAACGCACCAGCAGTTGCCTTTTTCAAATTTTGACCGGACACGGAGTTTTCTGAAAGTCAGCACCCTGACTCGAAATTTAGCGTATGATTTAGTGGTGCAGGTCATTTTTCTGTTTATGGCTTGCTTTCGTGGAATTCGCGAAAACTCATTATAAACGACATTTTTTTTTTTTTTTTTTTTTTTTTTTTTTTTTTACTTTAAAGCCTCTTGACACCGCAGTTTGCGTCCGAGTGTAACAATGACTACATATTCTGAAAGCTCAGGAACCTGGGAAACGCCCGTAGCTTCAGAATGTTAAAATTCGCATTTTGTAGGAGATATGGTCGTTTAAAGTCGATCCTGATTACCTCGGTCAAATCGAAAAAAGTTCAACGCAATTTCAGCAGTTGAATTTTTCAAATTCTGACCGACACGGATTTTTTCTGAAAGTCAAAGCACTTTACCTGAAATTTAACGGCGATTTCAGTGGTGCAGGTCATTTTCTGTTTATGGCTTCTGTTCGTGCACTGCAAACTCATTAAATACGACATTTTTACTTTAAAGCCACTGGTAACCGCAGTTTGCGTCCGATTGTAATACAATAAATGACCACATATTCTGAAAGCCCAGACTTCCGGGGAAACGCCAGCAGCTTCAGAAATGCAAAAACTTCGCATTTTGCAGGATATGGTCGTTTAGTCGATCCTGATTACCTGGCCAAATCGAAAAAGTTCAACGTACCCTGCCTGTTAAATTTTTCAAATTTCGACCGAACACGGATTTTTCTGAAAGTCACCAATTCTGACTCGAAATTTAACGGCGATTTCAGTGGTGCAGGCCATTTTTCTGTTTATGGCTTCGTTTTCGTGCAATTCGGGCAAACTCATTAAAGACGACATTTTTGCCTTTAAAGCTCTGAACCGCAGTTTGCGTCCGATTGTAATAAATGAACACATATTCTGAAAGCCCAGAGTCTGGAGGAAAACGCCAGTAGCTTCAGAATGTACCTGCATTTTTGTAGGAGATATGGTCGTTAAAAACGATCCTGATTACTTTGGCCAAATCGAAAAGTTCAACGTAATTTCACCTGTTGAATTTTTCAAATTTCGACCGGACACGGATTTTTCAAGTCACCACCCCGACTCGAATTTAACGGCGATTTCAGTGGTGCAGGTCATTTTTCTGTTTATGTCTTCGTTTTCGTGCAATTCGCAAAAAACCCATTAAATACGACATTTTTTACTTTAAAGCTCTGAAAACCTGCAGTTTGCGTCCGATTGTAACAAATGACCATATTCTGAATGCTCAGAATCTGGGGAAACGCCGGTAGTTTTCAGAATGCAAAATTCGTATTTTTGTAGGAGATATGGTCGTTTAAAGTCGATTCTGATTACCTCGGCCAAATCGAAAAGTTCAACGTACCCCCACCTGTTGAATTTTTCAAATTTCCACCGACACGGATTTTTCTGAAAGTCACCACCCTGACTCGAAATTCTAACGGCGATTTCAGTGGTGCAATACTTTTGTTTATGGCTTGTTTTCGTGTAATTCGCGAAAACTCACAAATACGACATTTTTTTTCTTTAAAGTTCTGGAAACTGCAGTTTGCTTCCAGATTAATAAATGACCGCATATTCGGAAAGCCCAGAATCTGGGGAAAACGCCAAGAAGCTTTAGAATGCAAAAATTCGCATTTTTGTAGGAGAGGCGGGTCGTTTAAAGTCGATCCTGATTACTCGGCCAAAATTGAAAAAGTTCAACGTACCACCACCTGTTGAATTTTTCAAATTTCGACCGACACGATTTTTTCTGAAAGTCACCACCCTGAGTCGAAATTTAACGGCGATTTCAGTGGTGCAGGTCATTTTCTGTTTATGTCTTCGTTTTCGTGCAATTCGCAAAACCATTAAATACGATTTTTATTTTAAGCCTCTGAAACCGCAGTTTGCGACCGATTGTAAATAAATGACCACTTATTCTGAAAGCCTAGAATCTGGAAAACGCCAGTAGCTTCAGAAATGCAAACATTCGCATTTTTGTAGGAGATATGGTCGTTTAAAATCGATCCTGATTACCTTGGCCAACGGAAAAGTTCAACGTACCCCACCTGTTGAATTTTTCAAATTTCTGACTGACACGGATTTTTCGAAAGTCACCACCCTGACTCGAAATTTAACGGCGATTTCTGTGGTGCAGGTCATTTTTTCTGTTTATGGTTTTCGTGCAATTCGCGAAACTCGGCTAAATACGACATTTTTTTATTTTAAAGCCTCTGGAAACCGCAGATTACGTCCGGATTGTAACAAATGAACACATATTCTGAAAGCCCAGAATCTGGGAAAACGCCAGTAGGCTTCAAAATGTGTAAAATTCGCATTTTTGCAGGAGATAGCGGTCGTATAAGTCGATCCTGATTACCTTGCAATAAATCGAAAAGTTCAGCGTACCCCACCTGTTGGAATTCTTCAAATTTCGACCGGACACGGATTTTTCTGAAAGTCACCACCCTGACTCGAAATTTAACGAAGATTTCAGCGCGCAGGTCATTTTTCTGTTTATGTCTTCGTTTTCGTGCACTCCGCAAAAACTCATTAAATACGACATTTTTTACTTTAAAGCTCTGGAAACCAAAAATACCGATTGTAACAATGACCACTTATTCTGAGTTTGCAGAAACTGGGGAAACGCCAGTAGTTTCAGAATGCAAAAATTCGCATTTTTGTAGGAAATATATCGTTTAAAGTCGATCCCGATTACTCTAATAAATCGAAAATTTCAACGTACCCCCACCTGTTGAATCTTTTCAAATTTCTACCTGACACTTATTTTTCTGGAAGTCACCACCTGACTCGATATTTAACGGCGATTTCAGTGGTGCAGGTCATTTTTCTGTTTATGTCTTCGTTTTCGTGCAATTCCGCAAAACTCATTAAATATGATATTTTTACTTTAGTTCTGAAACCGCAGTTTGCGTCCGATTGTAATAATGAACACATATTCTGAAAGAATAGAATCTGGGGAAAACGCAGTAACTCAGAATGTGACATCTGCATTTTTTGTAGGAGATATGGTCAGCCAGTCGATCCTTATTACCGCCAAATCGGAAAAGTTCAACGTACCCTCTACCTGTTGAATTTTTCAAATTTTGACCGACACGGATTTTTCTTGCAAGTCAGCACCCACTGAAATTTAACGGCGATTTCAGTGGTGCAGGTCATTTTCTGTTTATGTCTTCGTTTTCGTGCACCTGCAAAACTCATTAAATACAACATTTTACTTTAGTTCTGGAAACCGCAGTTTGCGACCGATTGCAACAAATGACCACTTATTCTGAAAGCCCAGAATCTGGGGAAATGCCAGTAGCTTGCAGAACAAACATTCATTTTTGTAGGAGATATGGTCGTTTAAAGTCGATCCTGACATCTTCGGCCAAATCGGAAAGTTCATCGTTCTACCTGTTGAATTTTTCAAATTTCGTCCGACACGGATTTTTCTGAAAGTCACTAATTCTGACCTCGAATTTAACGGCGATTTCAGTGGTTCTGGTCATTTTTTCTGTTTGTATTGTTTTCGTGCAATTCGCGAAACTCATTAAATACGACATTTTACTTTAAAGCCTCTGGAAACCGCAGTTTGCGTGTCCGATTGTATCATTATGAACACATATTCTGAAAGCCCAGACCCGGGGAAAACGCCAGTAGCTCCAGAATGTAAAAATTCGCATTTTTGTAGGAGATATGGTCGTTTAGTCGATCCTGATTACCTGGCCAAATCGAAAAAAGTTCAACGTACCCCACCTGTTGAATTTTTAAAATTTCGACCGGACACGGATTTTTTCTGAAAGTCACCACCCTGACTCGAAATTTACCGGTGATTTCAGTCGTGCAGGTGATTTTTCTGTTTATGGCTTCTTGTTTTATGTGCAATTCGCGAAAACTCATTAAATACTCACATTTTACTTTAAAGCTCTGAAAACCGCAGTTTGCGTCCGATTGTAACAATGACCATTATCTGAAAGCCCAGAATCTGGGAAAAACGCCAGTAGCTTCAGAATGCAAAAATTCGCATTTTCTAGAAGATATGGTCGTTTAAAATTGATCCTGATTACCTTGGCCAAATCGGAAAAGTTCAACGTACCCCCACCTGTTGAGTTTTTCAAATTTCGACAGGACACGGATTTTTTCTGGAAAGTCACCACCCTGACTCGAAATTTACCGGTGATTTCAGTCGCAGGTCATTTTTTCTGTTTATGGCTTCGTTTTGTGCAATTCGCGAAACTCATTAAATACGACATTTTTACTTTAAAGCCTCTGAAAACCGCAGCGTTTGCGTCCGAATGTAACAAATGACCACATATTCTGAAAGCTCAGAATCTGGGAAAACGTCAGAAGTTTGCAGAATGCAAAATTCACATTTTGTGGAGATATGGTTTAAAGTCGATACTGATTACCTTGCCACCGGAAAAGTTCAACGTACCCCCACCTGTTGAATTTTTCAAAATTTCGACTGACACGGATTTTTCTGAAAGTCACCACCGACTCGAAATTTAACGGCGATTTCAGTGGTGCAGGTCATTTTTCTGTTTGTATTGCTTTGGTGCAATTCGCGAAAACTCATTAAATACGACATTTTTTTAGTTTAAAGCCTCTGAAAACCGCAGTTTGCATCCGATTGTAACAATGAACACATATTCTTAAAGCCCAGAATCTGGGGAAAACGCCAGTAGCTTCAGAATGTAAAATTCGCATTTTTGTAGGAGATATGGTCGTTTAAAGTCGATCCTGATTACCTTGGCCAAATCGAAAAGTTCAACGTACCCCCACCTGTTGAATTTTTCAAATTTCGACCGACACGGATTTTTCTGAAAGTCACTAATTCTGACTAAAAATTTAACGGCGATTTCAGTGGTGCAGGTCATTTTTCTGTTTATGTCTTCGTTTTCGTGCACCGCAAAAACTCATTAAATAAGACATTTTACTTTAAAGTTTCTGAAACCGCAGTTTGCGACCGATTGTAACAAATGACCACTTATTCTGAAAGCCCAGAATCTGGGAAAACGCCAGCTTCAGAATGCAAACATTCGCATTTTGTAGGAGGCGACGTTTAAAGTCGATCCTGATTAATTCGGCCAAATCGCAAAAGTCTAACGTACCCCCCCAGCAGCGCGACTCTTCAAATGCTGACTGACACGATTTTTCTGAAAGTCAGCACCCTGACTCGAAATTTAACGGCGATTTCAGTGGGTGCAGGTCATTTTTCTTTTATGGCTTCGTTTTCGTGGAATTCAAAACTCATACAAACGACATTAACTCGAACTTCAATAAATACAATTTTGATATTTTAAAGCGTCTACGTTCTTCACGTGGGACAGGGGCTTACTTTCATTAGATCGTTCTTAAACAAATTCAAAATGATTTGTGCAGTTTAACGTAACTAATTACATTTATACATAGCACCATTTTATATAAAAAACAAAAAATTATCTGTAAGTTAGAGGAAGAGAAAACTACAAAATAAAAAGAGAAAAAATTAGAATCATGTAAGAGATTATCTCAGCATTATGCTCAATGAATCAACAGAAATATTACGAAAATCGCAATCGACTTGCTACTGTTTGTGGAATGTCAAATAATTTTATTTCATGGATATTTTAAAACTGCAATGTCATAAACTAAATAAAATAATAGAAAACGTAAATAATAAATTAAATGACGAAAAATAAATAAAACAATAATGTCATAAAACAAGTAGCATCAGCAAAAATGCTGCTGAACTAAACTTCACAACAGTGTTTCAAAAGCAGCATGAACATAGTTCCAGGATAAGAAGTTGTTATACTACAAACACAGGAAAATTTAAATATTTTAAGAAAACACTCTCCAAGAATACCGCAAGGGCGCTGGAATTGTATATACTAGTGCATATGCCTTGCAAACCAAGAATATAAAAACTAATTTTACCTCACTCAACACGTGAATAGTAAATATTTAATGACGGTTGATCTTTTCCTGCGCCCTTGCTGTCGCATGGCGTGTTCCTCTAAGCACCTGAAGATGAGAATTCTCTTTCAATATAGCTGGAGAAATTGCATATTAACGTAATAAATGGTTGCATTTTTCAATGAAAACGGTAATAGTTTCATTGTTTTTGATTTATTTTCCCGAGTTCGCGGTATCTAACAAACCCGGAGAGATTTTTCATGGCCGAAAATAGGTGAGTTTTCCCGCAATTTGCGTAGATTGGAAAATGAATACGCGATTGCGAACGTGGTGGCGAGCGTCGAGCATGGCGAGCGTGTAACGATGGAGCGTGGCGACGGGGCGCGTCTGCGGGGCTTCTGGCGGACGCGACGGCTGTGCACTGGCTGCTGCGCACTGGCCGATGGCCAAGACGTGTTTTGCATATCAACGACGGAATGGAAGAAAGATAGCGGCGTGCCTAAGGTTGCCTTGAGTATGCTTTGCACAGAAGTCGTTTCGATTTTTATCCGGCGTGAATTAACCCGCGCGGGTGGCGGGGATAGCTCGGAGACGCGGTGGAGACAGAGGAGCACATGAGATGGTGGTGGTGGTGGTGGTGGTGGTGGTGGTGGCAGGCAGTTGCCGTAGACTTCGGTGTGTGACAGGGCAGTGGATGGCCGTGAAGCAGGAAGAGCCGTTTTCATAGGGGATCGATGGAAGCATGTTGCAGCGGGGGCGATAGCAATGACTCATTGCATTTTTTCTGGGCGCGCATTTAGTACTATAGTCTTAGTCTTATCAGGTACTGTATCAGTCATGTTATATCTTGGGAGGGCAGTCACCGAGTTGGCTGGTACTGAGATCCGGCGCGATCTACACGTCGGTTTGCAGAGTTTTCTCCTCCAGGTTTCTCCTCAGCAGCACCCCATCAAACGGGATACGCTGTAGCTCTCAACATGTGTTAATATAAGCAAGAAAGTGGTCTTTTGAGGATAAGAAGGAAGAGCGTGCTCGCGTGGCCAGTGGCCCGTTTATGAGAATACTAATCCGGCATTCGTCTGTTATTGTTCGGGGAAACCATGAAAACTGTCGATCAGAAGGAACCTGTCACTAAAAGTCGTACAGACAGCGGCTGAATCGACCTAGCTATCTAGTTGTCTAGTTAGTGTTGAATATCCGCCACCGTCGGATGGGTTCTCGGACCTGCTGGTCAGCAATGCGGCAAAGTCATCGATAATGCTGCTACTGAGCCATCGCATCCGGACGATGACGGTGGTGGTGGGCGGTGAATGTGATAGCAATGGCGATGGTTAAAGTAGTAGTAGAGGAAGCGAAAGGGAGATGGAGGTGAGGGCCGGGGCGGTAGAGGCGGCGGAGGCAATCCAAGTCCAGTGTCTGTAACCTGCGCGCCCAGTCCCCACATGCTGTCCACGGAATGCTATTGGTTTCTTCTCCTTTTCACATCAGAGGTTGCTGTATGATACAGATAGCTGAGCATAGCATCAGCGTATTTTGGAAGATTTAAGACTGAACAGCTGAATGAAGAATCCTTATCTGAATGGATAAATATGAACGAGTGAATTAATGTGAATTCATATGATTTAATTGTCGTTTCGGGAAGTGCAATACGCGCACGAATTCTTGAGCCCTGTGTTGTTTATACTGACTCATATACAAAATTACGTTGAATTATGTCCATAAGGCATAGCAGAAACTTGTGTAACAACCAGGACTTCACCACAACAGAGATGATTCGGACACAAGTTTCTGCTATGACCACATTCACTATTACCATCCCAATTGTTTCAATTTATTACTTTCATGAACATGAGGTGGGAATGCTAGGCATAAAAGCAATGAATTGATTTAGGAATACGAGTCCTGCCACTTTCTTATCATAAAATTAAAGAGTAAATACACTAGTTTATAATTATATATTAATACATACAATTACTAATTAAATAACTTAATTATAACAAATGACCATATTCTGAAAGCCCAGAATCTGGGGAAAACGCCAGTAGCTTCAGAATGCAAATATTCGCATTTTTGTAGGAGATATGATCGTTTAAAGTCGATCCTGGTTACCTTGGCCAAATCGGAAAAGTTCAACGTACCCCCACCTGTTGAATTTTTCAAATTTCGACCGGACACGGATTTTTCTGAAAGTCAGCACCCTGACTCGAAATTTAACGGCGATTTCAGTGGTGCAGGTAATTTTTCTGTTTATGGCTTCGTTTTCGTGCAATTCGCTAAAACTCATTAAATACGACATTTTTTACATTAAAGTTTCTGGAAACCGCAGTTTGCGTCCGATTATAACAAATGACCACATATTCTGGAAGCCCAGAATCTGGGGAAACGCCAGTAGCTTCAGAATTCAAAAATTCGCATTTTTGTAGGAGATATGGTCGTTTAAAGTCGATCCTGGTTACCTTGGCCAAATCGGAAAAGTTCAACGTACCCTGCCTGTTGAATTTTTCAAATTTCGACCGGACACGGATTTTTCTGAAAGTCAGCACTTGACTGAAATTTAACGGCGATTTCAGTGGTGCAGGTCATTTGTTTATAGCTCTGTTTTCGTGCAATACGCGAAAACTCATTAAACACGACATTTTTTACTTGCCTCTGAATCTGCAGTTTGCGTCCGAGTATAAATAAATGACCACATATTCTGAAAGCCCAGAATCTGGGAAACGCCAGTAGCTTCTGTGAATGCAAAAATTCGCATTTTGTAGGAGATATGGCTGTTTAAAGTCGATCCTGGTTACCTTGGCAAAATCGGAAAAGTTCTACGTAACTCCACCTGTTGCACTTTACCAAATTTCGACCGACACGGATTTTTCTGAAAAGCCGCACCCTGACACGAAATTTCAACGGCGATTCAGTGGTTCGCTTTTTTGTAGGAGATATGGTCGTTTAAAGTGGATCCGGGATTACCTTGCAAATCGGAAAAGTTCAACGTACCCCCACCTGTTGAATTTTTCAAATTGCGACCGGACACGGATTTTTCTGAAAGTCAGCACCCTGACTCGAAATTTAACGGCCATTTCAGTGGTGCAGGTCATTTTTCTGTTTATGGCTTCGTTTTCGTGCATTTCGCTAAAACTCAATAAACACGACATTTTTTACATTAAAGCCTCTGGAATCCGCAGTTTGCGTCCGATTATAACAAATGACACATATTCTGAAAGCCCAGAATCTGGCAAACGCCAGTAGTTTCAGAATGCAAAAATCGCATTTTTGTAGGAGATATGGTGTTCAAATCGATCCTCATTACCTTGGCCAAACGAAAAGTTCAACGTACCCCACCTGTAAATTTTTCAAATTTCGACCGGACACGGATTTTTCTGAAAGTCAGCACCCTGACTCGAAATTTAACGGCGATTTCAGTGATGCAGGTCATTTATCTGTTTTTGGCTTCGTTTTCGTGCAATTCGCTAAACTCATTAAATACGACATTTTTTACATTAAAGTCTCTGGAATCCGCAGATTGCGTCCGATTATAACAATGACCACATATTCTGAAAGCCCAGAATCTGGGGAAAACGCCAGTAGCTTCAGAATGCAAAAATTCGCATTTTTGTTGGAGATATGGTCGTTTAAAGTCGATCCTGATTACCTTGGCGAAATCGGAAAAGTTCAACGTACCCCAACCTGTTGAATTTTTCAAATTTCGACCGGACACGGATTTTTCTGAAAGTCAGCACCCTGACTCGAATTTTTTCGGCGATTTCAGTGGTGCAGGTCATTTTTCTGTTTTTTGCTTCGTTTTCGTGCAATTCGCTAGAACTCATTAAATACGACAATTTTTACATTAAAGCCTCTGGAATCCGCAGTTTGCGTCCGATTACAACAAATGACCACATATTCTGAAAGCCCAGAATCTGGGGAAAACGCCAGTAGCTTCAGAATGCAAAAATTCGCAATTTGTAGGAGATATGGTCGTTTAAAATCGATCCTGATTACCTTGGCCAAATCGGAAAAGTTCAACGTACCCCCACCTCTTGATTTTTTCAAATTTCGACCGGACACGGGTTTTCTAAAAGACAGCACCCTGACTCGAAATTTAACGGCGATTTCAGTGGTGCAGGTCATTTTTCTGTTTATAGCTTCGTTTTCGTGCAATTCGCGAAAACTCAATAAACACGACATTTTTTACTTTAAAGCCTCTGGAAACGCAGTTTGCGTCCGATTATAACGACTGACCACATATTCTGAAAGCCCAAAAATCTGGGGAAAACGCCAGTAGCTTCAGAATGCAAAAATTCGCATTTTTGTAGGTGATATGGTCGTTTAAAAGTCGAACCTGATTACCTTGGCCAAATTTCGACCAGACACGGATTTTTCTAAAAGTCAGCACCCTGACTCGAAATTTAACGGAGATTTCAGTGGTGCAGGTCATTTTTCTGTTTATATCTTCGTTTTCGTGCTATTCGCTAAAACTCATTAAATACGATATTTTTTACTTTTAAGCCTCTGGAAACCGCAGTTTGCGTCCGATTATATCAAATGACCACATATTCTGAAAGCCCAGAATCTGGGGAAACGCCAGTAGCTTCCAGAATGCAAAATTCGCAATTTGTAGGAGATATGGTCGTTTAAAGTCGATCCTGATTACCTTGGCCAAATCGGAAAAGTTCAACGTATCCCATCTGTTGATTTTTCAAATTTCGACCGGACACGTGATTTTCTAAAGATCAGCACCCTGACTCGAAATTTTACGGCGATTTCAGTGGTGCAGGTCATTTTTCTGTTTATAGCTTCGTTTTCGTGCAATTTGCGAAAACTCATTAAACACGACATTTTTTACTTTAAAGCCTCTGGAAACCGCAGTTTGCGTCCGATTATAACAAATGACCACATATTCTGAAAGCCCAAAATCTGGGGAAAACGCCAGTAGCTTCAGAATGCAAAAATTCGCATTTTTGTAGGTGATATGGTCGTTTAAAAGTCGAACCTGATTACCTTGGCCAAATTTCGACCAGACACGGATTTTTCTAAAAGTCAGCACCCTGACTCGAAATTTAACGGAGATTTCAGTGGTGCAGGTCATTTTTCTGTTTATGGCTTCGTTTTCGTGCTATTCGCAAAACTCATTAAATACGACATTTTTTACTTTTAAGCCTCTGGAAACCGCAGTTTGCGTCCGATTATAACAAATGACCACTTATTGTGAAAGCCCAGAATCTGGACCGGACACGGATATTTCTAAAAGTCAGCACCCTGTTTCGAAACTTAACGGCGATTTCAGTGGTGCAGGTCATTTTTCTGTTTATGGCTTCGTTTTCGTGCAATTCGCTAAAACTCATTAAATTCGACATTTTTTACATTAAAGCCTCTGGAATCCGCAGTTTGCGTCCGATTATAACAAATGACAACATAATCTGAAAGCCCAGAATCTGGGGAAAACGCCAGTAGCTTCAGAATGCAAAATTTCGCATTTTTGTAGGAGATATGGTCGTTTAAAGTCGATCCTGATTACCTTGGCCATATCGGAAAAGTTCAACGTACCCCCACCTGTTGAATTCTTCAAATTTCGACCGGACACGGATTTTTCTAAAAGTCAGCACCCTGACTAGAAATTTAACTGCGATTTCAGTGGTGCAGGTCATTTTTCTGTTTATGGCTTCGTTTTCGTGCAATTCGCTAAAACTCATTAAATACGACCTTTTTTATTTTAAAGCCTCTGGAAACCGCAGTTTGCGTCCGATTGTAACAAATGACCACATATTCTGAAAGCCCAGAATCTGGGAAAACGCCAGTAGCTTCAGAATGCAAAATTTCGCATTTTTGTAGGAGATATGGTCGTTTAAAGTCGATCCTGATTACCTTGGCCAAATCGGAAAAGTTCAACGTACCCCCACCTGTTGAATTCTTCAAATTTCGACCGGACACGGATTTTCTAAAGTCAGCACCTGATGAAATTTAACTGCGATTTCAGTGGTGCAGGTCATTTTTCTGTTTATGGCTTCTTTTGTGCATCTCTAAAACTCATTAAATACGACCTTTTTTATTTTAAAGCCTCTGGAAACCGCAGTTTGCGTCCGATTATAACAAATGACCACATATTCTGAAAGCCCAGAATCTGGGGAAAACGCCAGTAGCTTCAGAATGCAAAATATCGCATTTTTGTAGGAGATATGGTCGTTTAAAGTCGATCCTGTTTACCTTGGCCAAATCGAAAAAGTTCAACGTACCCCAACCTGTTGAATTTTTCAAATTTCGACCGGACACGGATTTTTCTGCAAGTCAGCACCCTGACTCGAAATTTAACGGCGATATCAGTGGTGCAGGTCATTTTTCTGTTTATGGCTTGTTTTCGTGCAATTCGCAAAACTCATTAAATACGACATTTTTTACATTAAAGCCTCTGGAATCCGCAGTTTGCGTCCGATTATAACAAATGACCACATATTCTGAAAGCCCAGAATCTGGGGAAAACGCCAGTAGCTTCAGAATGCAAAAATTTTGCATTTTTGTAGGAGATATGGTCGTTTAAAGTCGATCCTGATTACCTTGGCCAAATCGGAAAAGTTCAACGTACCCCCGCCTGTTGAATTTTTCAAATTTCGACCGGACACGGATTTTTCTGAAAGTCAGCACTTGACTCGAAATTTAACGGCGATTTCAGTGGTGCAGGTCATTTTTCTGTTTATAGCTTCGTTTTCGTGCAATTCGCGAAAACTCATTAAACACGACATTTTTTACTTTAAAGCCTCTGGAAACCGCAGTTTGCGTCCGATTATAACAAATGACCACATATTCTGAAAGCCCAAAAATCTGGGGAAAACGCCAGTAGCTTCAGAATGCAAAAATTCGCATTTTTGTAGGAGATATGGTCGTTTAAATTCGATCCTGATTACCTTGGCCAAATCGAAAAAGTTCAACGTACCCCCACCTGTTGAATTTTTCAAATTTCGACCGGACACGGATTTTTCTGAAAGCAAGCACCCTGACTCGAAATTTAACGGCGATTTCAGTGATGCAGGTCATTTATCTGTTTTTGGCTTCGTTTTCGTGCAATTTGGCTAAAACTCATTAAATACATTTTTTACATTAAAGTCTCTGGAATCCGCAGATTGCGTCCGATTATAACAAATAACCACATATTCTGAAAGCCCAGAATCTGGGGAAAACGCCAGTAGCTTCAGAATACAAACATTCGCATTTTTGTAGGAGATATGGTCGTTTAAAGTCGATTCTGATTACCTTGGCCAAATCGGAAAAGTTCAACGTACCCCCACTTTGAATTTTTCAATTTTCGACCGGACACGGATTTTTCTGAAAGTCAGCACCCTGACTCGAAATTTAACGGCGATTTCAGTGGTGCAGGTCATTTTTCTGTTTTTTGCTTCGTTTTTGTGCAATTCGCTAGAACTCATTAAATACGACAATTTTTACATTAAAGCCTCTGGAATCCGCAGTTTGCGTCCGATTACAACAAATGACCACATATTTTGAAAACTCAGAATCTGGGAAAACGCCAGTAGCTTCAGAATGCAAAAGTTCGCATTTTTGTAGGTGATTTGGTCGTTTAAAGTCGATCCTGATTACCTTGGCCAAATCGGAAAAGTTCAACGTACCCCGCCTGTTGAATTTTTCAAATTTCGACCGGACACGGATTTTTCTGAAAGTCAGCACCCTGACTCGAAACTTAACGGCGCTTTCAGTGGTGCAAGTCATTTTTCTGTTTATGGCTTCGTTTTCGTGCATTTCGCTAAAACTCATTAAATACGACATTTTTGCATTAAAGCCTCTGGAATCCGCAGTTTGCGTCCGATTATAACAAATGACCACATATTCTGAAAGCGCAGAATCTGGGGAAAACGCCAGTAGCTTCAGAATGAAAAAAATTTTGCATTTTGTAGGAGATATGGTCGTTTAAATTCGATCCTGATTACCTTGGCCAAATCGAAAAAGTTCAACGTACCCCCACCTGTTGAATTTTTCAAATTTCGACCGGACACGGATTTTTCTGAAAGTCAGCACCCTGACTCGAAATTTAACGGCGATTTCAGTCATGCAGGTCATTTATCTGTTTCTGGCTTCGTTTTCGTGCAATTTGCTAAAACTCATTAAATACATTTTTTACATTAAAGTCTCTGGAATCCGCAGATTGCGACCGATTATAACAAAATGATCACATATTCTGAAAGCCCAGAATCTGGGAAAACGGCAGTAGCTTCAGAATGCAAAAATTCGCATTTTTGTTGGAGATATGGTCGTTTAAAGTCGATCCTGATTACCTTGGCCAAATCGGAAAAGTTCAACGTACCCCCACCTGTTGAATTTTTCAATTTTCGACCGGACACGGATTTTTCTGAAAGTCAGCACCCTGACTCGAAATTTAACGGCGATTTCAGTGGTGCAGGTCATTTTTCTGTTTATGGCTTCGTTTTCGTGCAATTCGCTAAAACTCATTAAATTCGACATTTTTTACATTAAAGCCTCTGGAATCCGCAGTTTGCGTCCGATTATAACAAATGACAACATAATCTGAAAGCCCAGAATCTGGGGAAAACGCCAGTAGCTTCAGAATGCAAAAATTCGCATTTTTGTAGGAGATATGGTCGTTTAAAGTCGATCCTGATTACCTTGGCCAATCGGAAAAGTTCAACGTACCCCCACCTGTTGAATTTTTCAATTTCGACCGGAAGGATTTTTCTAAAAGTCAGCACCCTGACTAGAAATTTAACTGCGATTTCAGTGGTGCAGGTCATTTTTCTGTTTATGGCTTCGTTTTCGTGCAATTCGCTAAAACTCATTAAATACGACATTTTTTACTTTAAAGCCTCTGGAAACCGCAGTTTGCGTCCGATTATAACAAATGACCACATATTCTGAAAGCCCAAAATCTGGGGAAAACGCCAGTAGCTTCAGAATGCAAAAATTCGCATTTTTGTAGGAGATATGGTCGTTTAAAGTCGATCCTGATTACCTTGGCCAAACGGAAAAGTTCAACGTACCCCCACCTGTTGAAATTTTCAAATTTCGACCGACACGGATTTTTCTAAAGTCAGCACCCTGACTGAAATTTAACGGCGATTTCAGTGGTGCAGGTCATTTTTCTGTTTATAGCTTCGTTTTCGTGCAATTTGCGAAAACTCATTAAACACGACATTTTTTACTTTAAAGCCTCTGGAAACCGCAGTTTGCGTCCGATTATAACAAATGACCACATATTCTGAAAGCCCAGAATCTGGGGAAAACGCCAGTAGCTTCAGAATGCAAAAATTCGCAATTTGTAGGAGATATGTTCGTTTAAAGTCGATCCTGATTACCTTGGCCAAATCGGAAAAGTTCAACGTACCCCCACCTGTTGAATTTTTCAAATTTCGACCGGACACGGATTTTTCTAAAAGACAGCACCCTGACTCGAAATTTAACGGCGATTTCAGTGGTGCAGGTCATTTTTCTGTTTATAGCTTCGTTTTCGTGCAATTTGCGAAAACTCATTAAACACGACATTTTTTATTTTAAAGCCTCTGGAAACCGCAGTTTGCGTCCGATTATAACAAATGACCACATATTCTAAAGCCCAGAATCTGGGGAAAACGCCAGTAGCTTCAGAATGCAAAAATTCGCCATTTTGTAGGAGATATGGTCGTTTAAATTCGATCCTGATTACCTTGGGCCAAACGAAAAGTTCAACGTACCTGTTGAATTTTTCAAATTTCGACCGGACACGGATTTTTCTGAAAGTCAGCACCCTGACTCGAAATTTAACGGCGATTTCAGTGGTGCAGGTCATTTTTCTGTTTATAGCTTCGTTTTCGGGCAATTCGCGAAAACTCATAAAACACGACATTTTTTAATTTAAAGCCTCTGAAACTGCAGTTTGCGTCCGATTATAACAAATGACCACTATTGTGAAAGCCCAGAATCTGGGCAAACGCCAGTTGTTTAACAATTCAAAAATTCGCATTTTGTAGGAGATATGGTCGTTTAAAAGTCGATCCTGATTACCTTGCAAATCGGAAAGTTCAACGTACCCCCACCTGTTGAATTTTTCAAATTTTGACCGGACACGGATTTTTCTGAAAGTCAGCACCCTGACTCGAAATTTAACGGCGATTTCAGTGGTGCAGGTCATTTTTCTGTTTATGGCTTCGTTTTCGTGCAACTCGCAAAACTCATTAAATACGACATTTTTTTAAAGCTCTCTGAAACCGCAGTTTGCGTCCGATTATAACAAATGACCACATATTCTGAAAGCCCAGAATCTGGGCAATACGCCAGTAGTTTCAGAATGCAAAAATTCGCATTTTTGTAGGAGATATGGTCGTTTAAATTCGATCCTGATTACCTTGGCCAAATCGAAAAAGTTCAACGTACCCCCACCTGTTGAATTTTTCAAATTTCGACCGGACACGGATTTTTCTGAAAGTCAGCACCCTGACTCGAAATTTAACGGCGATTTCAGTGGTGCAGGTCATTTTTCTGTTTATGCTTGTTTTCGTGCAATTCGCGAAAACTCATTAAACACGACATTTTTTACTTTAAAGCCTCTGGAAACCGCAGTTTGCGTCCGATTATAACAAATGACCACATATTCTGAAAGCCCAGAATCTGGGGAAAACGCCAGTAGCTTCAGAATGCAAAAATTCGCATATTTGTAGGAGATATGGTCGTTTAAATTCGATCCTGATTACCTTGGCAAAATCGAAAAGGTTCAACGTACCCCCACCTGTTGAATTTTTCAAATTTCGACCGGACACGGATTTTTCTGAAAGTCAGCACCCTGACTCGAAATTTAACGGCGATTTCAGTGGTGCAGGTCATTTTTCTGTTTATAGCTTCGTTTTCGCAATTCGCGAAAACTCATTAAACACGACATTTTTTACTTTAAAGCCTCTGGAATTTGCAGTTTGCGTCCGATTATAACAAATAACCACATATTCTGAAAGCCCAGAATCTGGGAAAACGCCAGTAGCTTCAGAATACAAACATTCGCATTTTTGTAGGAGATATGGTCGTTTAAAGTCGATTCTGATTACCTTGGCAAATCGGAAAAGTTCAACGTACCCCACTTTGAATTTTTCAATTTTCGACCGGACACGGATTTTTCTGAAAGTCAGCACCCTGACTCGAAATTTAACGGCGATTTCAGTGGTGCAGGTCATTTTTCTGTTTATGGCTTCGTTTTCGTGCAATTCGCTAAAACTCATTAAATACGACATTTTTTACATTAAAGCCTCTGGAATCCGCAGTTTGCGTCCGATTATAACAAATGACCACAAATTCTGAAAGCACAGAATCTGGGGAAAACGCCAGTAGCTTCAGAATGCAAAAATTGCATTTTTAGGAGATATGGTCGTTTAAAGTCGATCCTCTTATGAAAAATGCATTTTTCGAAATCATGTACCCCACCTGTTGAATTTTATCAAATTTCGACTGACACGGATTTTTCTGAAAGTCAGCACTTGACATGAAATTTAATTGGCGATTTCAGTGGTGCAGGTCATTTTTCTGTTTATGGCTTGTTTTCGTGCAATTCGCTAAAACTCATTAAATACGACATTTTACATTAGCCTCTGGAAACTGCAGTTTGCGGCCGATTATAACAAATGACCACATATTCTGAAAGCCCAGAATCTGGGAAACGCCAGTAGTTTGTGAATGCAAAATTGCATTTTTGTAGGAGATATGGTCGTTTGTGTCGATCCTGGCTACCTTGGCCAAATCGGAAAAGTTCAACGTACCCCCACCTGCTTGAATTTTTCAAAATTTCGACCGACACGGATTTTTCTGAAAGTCAGCACCTGACTCGAAATTTAACGGCGATTTCAGTGGTGCAGGTCATTTTTCTGTTTATAGCTTCTGCTTTCGTACGCGAAAACTCATTAAACACGACATTTTTTACTTTAAAGCCTCTGGAAACTGCAGAAGCAGGCCAGATTGTAATAAATGACCACATATTCTGAAAGCCCAGAATCTGGGAAACGCCAGTAGTTTCAGAATGCAAAAATTCGCATTTTGTAGGAGATATGGTCGTTTAAAGTCGATCCTGATTACCTTGGCCAAATCGGAAAAGTTCAACGTACCCCGCCTGTTGAATTTTTCAAATTTCGACCGGACACGGATTTTTCTGAAAGTCAGCACCCTGACTCGAAATTTAACGGCGATTTCAGTGGTGCAGGTCATTTTTCTGTTTATAGCTTCGTTTTCGTGCAATACGCGAAAACTCATCAAACACGACATTTTTTACTTTAAAGCCTCTGGAAACCGCAGTTTGCGTCCGATTATAACAAATGACCACATATTCTGAAAGCCCAGAATCTGGGGAAAACGCCAGAAGTTTCAGAATGCAAAAATTCGCATTTTTGTAGGAGATATGCTGTTTAAAGTCGATCCTGGTTACTCGGCAAAATCGGAAAAGTTCTACGTACCCCACCCGTTTAATTTTAATAAACCTGACCGGACACGGATTTTTCTGAAAGTCGCACCTGACAATGAAATTCTAACGGCGATTTCAGTGGTGCAGGTCATTTTTCTGTTTATGGCTTGTTTTCGTGCAATTCGCGAAAACTCATTAAATACGACATTTTTTACTTTAAAGCTCTGGAAACCGCAGTTTGCGTCCGATTATAACAAATGACCACATATTCTGAAAGCCCAGAATCTTGGGAAAACGCCAGTAGCTTCAGAATGCAAAAATTCGCATTTTTGTAGGAGATATGGTCGTTTAAAGTCGATCCTGGTTACCTTGGCCAAATCGGAAAAGTTCAACGTAATGCTGAATTTTTCAAATTTCTGACGGAAAAGTTCAACGTAACGTCTGTTGAATTTTTTCAAATTTCGACCGACACGGATTTTCTGAAAGTCAGCACCCTGACTCGAAATTTAACGGCGATTTCAGTGGTGCAGGTCATTTTTCATTTATAGCTTCGTTTTCGTGCAATACGAAAATCTCATTAAACACGACATTTTTTACTTTAAAGTTCTTGAAACTGCAGTTGCGCCAGATTGTAACAATATCACATATTCTGAAAGCCCAGAATCTGGGAAACGCTACAGTAGCTTCAGAATGCAAAAATTCGCATTTTTGTAGGAGATATGGTCGTTTAAAGTCGATCCTGGTTACCTTGGCCAAATCGGAAAGTTCAACGTACCCCGCCTGTTGAATTTTTCAAATTTCGACCGACACGATTTTTCTGAAAGTCAGCACTTGACTGAAATTTAACTATGACTGAGTGGTGCAAATACTACTACAGTATATTTCTGTTTCTGTGCAATACGCGAAAACTCATTAAACACTTAGACATTTTACTTTAAAGCCTCTGAATCTGCAGTTTGGTGTCCGAGTATATCAAATGACCACATATTCTGAAAGCCCAGAATCTGGGGAAAACGCCAGTAGTTTCAGAATGCAAAAATTCGCATTTTGTAGGAGATATGGTCGTTTAAAGTCGATCCTGGTTACCTTGGCAAAATCGAAAAGCCCTACGTACCCCCACCCGTTTAATTTTTATCAAATTTCGACTGACACGGATTTTCTGAAAGTCAGCACTCTGACACGAAATTTAACGGCGATTTCAGTGGTGCAGGTCATTTTTCTGTTTATGGTTTGCTTTTGTGCAATCTGCGAAAACTCATTAAATACGACATTTTTACTTTAAAGCCTCTGAAACTGCAGTTTGCGTCCGATTATAATAAATGACCACATATTCTGAAAGCCCAGAATCTGGGAAAACGCCAGAAGCTTCAGAATGCAAAAATTCGCATTTTTGTAGGAGATATGGTCGTTTCTAAAATGATCCTGATTACCTTGGCTAAATCGGAAAAGTTCAACGTACCCCACCTTGTTGAATTTTTTCAAATTTCGACCGGACACGGATTTTTCTGAAAATCAGCACTCTGACTCGGAAATTTAACGGCGATTTCAGTGGTGCAGGCTACTTTTCTGTTTATACTTGCTTTCGTGCACACGCGAAAAAACTCATTAAACACGACATTTTTTACTTTAAAGCTCTGGAAACTGCAGTTTCGTCAGATTGTAACAAATGACCACATATTCTGAAAGCCCAGAATCTGGGGAAACGCCAGTAGGCCAGAATGCAAAAATTCGCATTTTTGTAGGAGATATGGTCGTTTAAAGTCGATCCTGGTTACCTTGGCCAAATCGGAAAAGTTCAACGTAATGTTGTTGAATTTTTCAAATTTCGACGGAAAAGTTCAACGTAACGCCTGTTGAATTTTTCAAATTTCGACCGGACACGGATTTTTCTGAAAGTCAGCACCCTGACTCGAAATTTAACGGCGATTTCAGTGGTGCAGGTCATTTTTCTGTTTATAGCTTCGTTTTCGTGCAATTCGCGAAAACTCATTAAACACGACATTTTTTACTTTAAAGCCTCTGGAAACCGCAGTTTGCGTCAGATTGTAACAAATGACCACATATTCTGAAAGCCCAGAATCTGGGGAAAACGCCAGTAGCTTCAGAATGCAAAAATTCGCATTTTTGTAGGAGATATGGTCGTTTAAAGTCGATCCTGGTTACCTTGGCCAACCGGAAAAGTTCAACGTACCCCCGCCTGTTGGAATTCTTTTTCAAATTTCGACTGACACGGATTTTTCTGTGTCAGCACTCTGACTCGAAATTTAACGGCGATTTCAGTGGTGCAGGTCATTTTTCTGTTTTTGGCTTCGTTTTCGTGCAATTTGCGAAAACTCATTAAACACGACATTTTTTACTTTAAAGCCTCTGGAAACCGCAGTTTGCGTCCGACTATAACAAATGACCACTAATTCTGAAAGCCCAGAATCTAAGGAAAACGCCAGTAGCTTCAGAATGGCAAAATTCGCATTTTTGTAGGAGATATGGTCGTTTAAAGTCGATCCTGATTACCTTGGCAAAATCGGAAAAGTTCAACGTACCCCCACCCGTTTAATTTTTATCAAATTTCGACCGGACACGGATTTTCTGAAAGTCAGCACTCTGACTCGAAATTTAACGGCGATTTCAGTGGTGCAGGTCATTTTTCTGTTTATGGCTTCTGCTTCTGCAATTCGCGAAAACTCATTAATACGACATTTTACTTTAAAGCCTCTGAAACCGCAGTTTGCGTCCGATTATAATAAATGACCACATATTCTGAAAGCCCAGAATCTGGGAAAACGCCAGTAGTTTTCCAGAATGCAAAAATTCGTACTTTTGTAGGAGAGATATGGTCGTTTAAAAACGATCCTGATTACCTTGGCTACCGGAAAAGTTCAACGTACCCCACCTGTTGAAATTTTCAATTTCGACCGGACACGGATTTTTCTGAAAATCAGCACCCTGACTCGAAATTTAACGGCGATTTCAGTGGTGCAGGTCATTTTTCTGTTTATAGCTTCGTTTTCGTGCAATACGCGAAAACTCATTAAACACGACATTTTTTACTTTAAAGCCTCTGGAAACCGCAGTTTGCGTCCGATTATAACAAATGACCACATATTCTGAAAGCCCAGAATCTGGGGAAAACGCCAGTAGCTTCAGAATGCAAAATTCGCATTTTGTAGGAGATATGGTCGTTTAAAGTCGATCCTGGTTACCTAATAAACCGGAAAAGTTCAACGTACGTTGTTGAATTTTTCAAATTTGACGGAAAAGTTCAACGTAACGCCTGCTGAATTTTTCAAATTCTCTGACTGACACGGATTTTTCTTGGAAAGTCAGCACCCTGACCTGAAATTTAACGGCGATTTCAGTGGTGCAGGTCATTTTCTGTTTATAGCTTCGTTTTCGTGCAATACGCGAAACTCATTAAACACGACATTTTTACTTTAAAGCTCCTCTGAAACTGCAGTTTGCGTCAGATTGTAATAAATGACCATATTCTGAAAGCTCAGAATCTGGGGGGAAAACGCCAGTAGTTTCAGAATGCAAAAATTCGCATTTTGTAGGATATGGTCGTTTAAAGTCGATCCTGGTTACCTTGGCCAAATCGGAAAAGTTCAACGTACTTCGCCTGTTGAATTTTTCAAATTTCGACCGGAATTTGATTCTTTCTTGAAAGTCAGCACTTGACTCGAAATTTAACGGCGATCAGTGGTGCAGTCATTTTCTTTCTGTTTATAGCTTCGTTTTCGTGCAATACGCGAAACTCATTAAACACGACATTTTTACTTTAAAGCCTCTGAATCTGCAGTTTGCGTCCGAGTATAACAAATGACCACATATTCTGAAAGCCCAGAATCTGGGGAAAACGCCAGTAGCTTCAGAATGCAAAAATTCGCATTTTTGTAGGAGATATGGTCGTTTAAAGTCGATCCTGGTTACCTTGGCAAAATCGGAAAAGTTCTACGTACCCCCACCTGTTTAATTTTATCAAATTTCGACCGGACACGGATTTTTCTGAAAGTCAGCACCCTGACACGAAATTTAACGGCGATTTCAGTGGTGCAGGTCATTTTTCTGTTTATGGCTTGTTGTGCAATTCGCGAAAACTCATTAACATGACATTTTTTACTTTAAAGCTCTGGAAACTGCAGTTTGCGTCCGATTATAATAAATGACTGCGTTATTCTGGAAAGCCCAGAATCTGGGAAACGCCAGTAGTTTCAGAATGCAAAAATTCGTGCATTTTTGTAGGGAGATATGGTCGTTTAAAATCGATCCTGGTTACCTTGCCCAAATCGGAAAAGTTCAACGTACCCCCACCTGTTGAATTTTTCAAATTTCGACCGGACACGGATTTTTCTGAAAGTCAGCACCCTGACTCGAAATTTAACGGCGATTTCAGTGGTGCAGGTCATTTTTCTGTTTATGGCTTCGTTTTCGTGCAATTCAAAACTCATTAAATACGACATTTTAAATTAAAGCCTCTGAAACCGCAGTTTGCGTCCGATTATAACAAATGACCACATATTCTGAAAGCTCCAGAATCTGGGGAAAACGCCAGTAGTTTTCAGAATGCAAAAATTCGCATTTTTGTAGGGAGATAGAGTCGTTTAAAGTCGATCCTGGTTACCTTGGCAAAATCGGAAAAGTTCTACGTACCCACCCGTTTAATTTTATCAAATTTCCGACCGGACACGGATTTTTCTGAAAGTCAGCACCCTGGACGAAATTTAACGGCGATTTCAGTGGTGCAGGTCATTTTTCTGTTTATGGCTTCGTTTTCGTGCAATTCGCGAAAACTCATTAAATACGACATTTTTTACTTTAAAGCTTCTGGAATCCGCAGTTTGCGTCCGATTATAATAAATGACCACATATTCTGAAAGCCTAGACCCAGGAAAACGCCAGTAGCTTCAGCATGCAAATATTCGCATTTTTGTAGGAGATATGATCGTTTGAAGTCGATCCTGGTTACCTTGGCCAAATCGGAAAAGTTCAACGTACCCCCACCTGTTGAATTTTTCAAATTTCGACCGGACACGGATTTTTCTGAAAGTCAGCACTCTGACTCGAAATTTAACGGCGATTTCAGTGGTGCAGGTCATTTTTCTGTTTATGGCTTTGTTTTCGTGCAATTCGCGAAAACTCATTAAATACGACATTTTTTACTTTAAAGCCTCTGGAAACCGCAGTTTGCGTTCGATAATCACAAATGACCACATATTCTGAAAGCCCAGAATCTGAGAAAACGCCAGTAGTTTTCAGAATGCAAAATTGCATTTTGTAGGAGATATATCGTTTAAAGTAGATCCTGGTTACCTTGGCCAAATCGGAAAAGTTCAACGTACCCCCACCTGTTGAATTTTTCAAATTTCGACCGGACACGGATTTTTCTGAAAGTCAGCACCCTGACTCGAAATTTAACGGCGATTTCAGTGGTGCAGGTAATTTTTCTGTTTATGGCTTCGTTTTCGCGCAATTCGCGAAAACTCATTAAATACGACATTTTTTACTTTAAAGCCTCTGGAAACCGCAGTTTGCGTCCGATTGTCACAAATGACCACATATTCTGAAAGCCCAGAATCTGGGGAAAACGCCAGTAGTTTGCAGAACGCAAAAATTGCATTTTTGTAGGAGATATGGTCAGTTTAAAATCGATCCTGGTTACCTTGCCCAAATCGGAAAAGTTCAACGTACTCCCCACTCCGTTGAATTTTTCAAATTTCCCTGACCGGACACGGATTTTCTGAAAGTCAGCACCCTGACTGAAATTTAACGGCGATTTCAGTGGTGCAGGTCATTTTTCTGTTTATGGTTTCTGTTTTCAAAAAATTCGCTAAAAACTCATTAAATACGACATTTTAAATTAAAGCTCTGAAACTTCGCAGTTTGCGTCCGATTATAACAAATGACCACATACTTGAAAGCCCAGAATCTGGGGAAAACGCCAGTAGCTTCAGAATGCAAAATCTGCATTTTTGTAGGAGATATGGTCGTTTAAAAACGATCCCGGGATTACCTTGGCTAACCGGAAAAGTTCAACGTACCCCACCTGTTGAATTTTTCAAATTTCGACCGGACACGGATTTTTCTGAAAGTCAGCACCCTGACTCGAAATTTAACGGCGATTTCAGTGGTGCAGGTCATTTTTCTGTTTATAGCTTCGTTTTCGTGCAATACGCGAAAACTCATTAAACACGACATTTTTTACTTTAAAGCCTCTGGAAACCGCAGTTTTCGTCAGATTGTAACAAATGACCACATATTCTGAAAGCCCAGAATCTGGGGAAAACGCCAGTAGCTTCAGAATGCAAAAATTCGCTATTTTGTAGGAGATATGGTCGTTTAAATTCGATCCTGGTTACCTTACAATCGGTGTTCAACGTAACGTTGTTGAATTTTTCTGGGAATTTCCTGACGGAAAAAGTCTAACGTAACGCTTTCGTTGAATTTTTCAAATTTGACCGGACACGGATTTTTCTGAAAGTCAGCACCCTGACTCGAAATTTAACGGCGATTTCAGTGGTGCAGGTCATTTTTCTGTTTATAGCTTCGTTTTCGTGCAATACGCGAAAACTCACTAAACACGACATTTTTTACTTTAAAGCCTCTGGAATCCGCAGTTTGCGTCCGAGTATAACAAATGACCACATATTCTGGAAAGCCCATGAATCTGGGAAACGCCAGAAGCTTCTTAATGCAAAATTCGCATTTTTGTAGGAGATATATCGTTTAAAGTCGATCCTGGTTACCTTGGCAAAATCGGAAAAGTTCTACGTACCCCCACCTGCTGAATTTTTATCAAATTTCGACTGACACGGATTTTTCTGAAAGTCAGCACCCTGACTCGAAATTTAACGGCGATTTCAGTGGTGCAGGTCATTTTTCTGTTTATGGCTTCGTTTTCGTGCAATTCGCCAAAACTCATTAAATACGACATTTTTTACTTCAAAGCCTCTGGAAAACCGTGCAGTTTGCGTCCGATTATAATAAATGACCATGATATTTTCTGAGTCGAATCTGGGGAAACGCCAGTAGTTTGTGAATGCAAAAATTCGCATTTTTGTAGGAGATATGGTCGTTTAAAGTCGATCCTGGTTACTCCACAAATCGGAAAAGTTCAACGTACCCCCACCTGTTGAATTTTTCAAATTTCGACCGGACACGGATTTTTCTGAAAGTCAGCACCCTGACTCGAAATTTAACGGCGATTTCAGTGGTGCAGGTCATTTTTCTGTTTATAGCTTCGTTTTCGTGCAATACGCGAAAACTCATTAAACACGACATTTTTACTTTAAAGCTCTGAAACCGCAGTTTGCGTCAGATTGTAACAAATGACCACATATTTGAAAGCCCAGAATCTGGGAAAACGCCAGTAGTTTCAGAATGCAAAATTCGCATTTTTAGGAGATATGGTCGTTTAAAGTCGATCCTGGTTACCTTGGCCAACCGGAAAAGTTCAACGTACTTCTAAATAGCCAGCTGAGGGGAAATAGGGTTCTCCTGAGATGCAAGGATGATAATGTGATGGTTGGGTGACCATCCTGGCAAATGGGCTGAGGGTGATCACATGACCGCCAAAATGTATTCAAGCCCTGCAGATGCCCAGACAGGCAACACTTTGCTTTCTGGTCACCTTTTGTGTGGTTGCACACTCCTCACTCAGGGAGGTGGAATGTGTGCTCAACAGGACACTGTCAGTACACTGCCCCTGGTGTTCAGTTATCAGCACCAAAGTGAACGGTTGGTACTAGGCGGGTACGAGGAGCAGTGAGAAAATGGGTAATGGGAGGTGGAGACAGTGCAAAATAACCTTAGAACTTGAACAAACACGTAAAACATTGTAAATAAACTCTTGTACATAGAGCTTGTGTCTGTGAGTCATTATGTAGCTACCAAGATGCCACATTATTATAATCAATAATTTCTATAGTATTATTTTAATCAATGCATACCGGTTTGTCTATTTAGTAGGTTTTCATAAAATTGTCATCTGTCAGAAATCATGGAATACTTATGTTAAGTGTTGAATATTTCTTTTTATGGTTCTTCATTTTATATTCATTTTACATTACATATAATTTTTTTGGCATGGTACAATTATTTTTTTTAAAAAAAAAAGGATCTGATTTAAGACAATAAAATATACAATCAAACTTCAGGGGAGATATCAGACCTCTTGAATGAGATGTCATAAATTTCAAAATTATAACTCTAATAAAACACTATTTTGAACTTGTGCCCTAACCCAGACAATTAAATATTTAAATTTTTAATATTTAAATTTAAAATAAGCATATTGTGACGTGCCACCCTCGGTTCGCCACAATATTAAAATCAAGGAATCTTCAAAATAACATCAACGATCAAATTGTAGCATGGGGCACCTTACACCATTGCAAATGAAATAGCATCACCCCAAATCTTTTGATATTTACAAGAATTTGAGCAACTGTTCATTTAAAAGAAATATTGATCCAGCTGCAGTCGTTGGAACTGCATACTCAAGAATATTTTCTTCTTTTTCAGAAGGGTTTTGGCACAAAATTTAATTGAAAAACTATTATTCTCAGATAACAAGTTGAAAAAAAGATTCAGAGCTATTGATGAAACCTTTCCTCTTGAGTATATCCTATAATACATCCTAGCAACTGAAATCAAATTCATTACAATAGAGATTTAATCACTTCTATTGTTAGGTTTTAATCAATGAAAGTTTATCAAAATGAATGATAATTAAAAAATTGAAGATGTTTTCTTTTTTGTCATGAATTAGCCATCACAGGACCATGCGAATGTGCAACCCACAGGGGCTCAGTCATATTTATCAAGGGTAGTTGCACGATGCTTTTATGCGGGATCAGCATTTTCATGCTGAATCTGTTTTTGCTCTCAGGGTAGTTACCCCTGGGAGTTGCGATGAAATGATAATGATGACGAAGGATGAAATGGACAATCACAAACATACAGAGACATATACGAAAACAACCATGCACAAGGTGGGACTGAAACCCACAATCCGTCAGTCCAAGACTGCCACGGCACTACCACCTTAGTGATCTTGGCTACCTGGATTGGCTAAAAAATTGAAGTTGTTATAAATATTTTGTTGTTGATATAAACATTTAAAAAAATTTGATGAAAAGATCCAATTTATGAGGAAATTTTTCCCCTGGCCACCCCCTGAATTCAACACTAATAACATTTACTTCCCAGAAGAAGTATATGAAAAAAACTATAGAAACAGATACTGTGGTGATTCTGAGCTCTAGAAGCAATGTATTACAAACTAATCTACCCTTGTGTAGATGAAAGTGTAGAATTGATATTACAATTAATAAATCAAAAAATTTAGGAGTACAGAACAAATATATGAATTATCTAATTAGGATAATTACAGTAGAAATCTGTAAGACCAGAATACTAGTATACTTACATTGATCTACCTACACTGATATTTATTGAATAGCCATTTGCTGATTTATTTCAATAATGGTTTACAAAATGTGTTTATATATATGTAAGATTTAATAGGACTGAAGACACTCACTTTCAGTATTTAAAAATATTTCCTGCGATTACCAGGATACTTGTGTGTACCTCTCTTGCACACAACGCACACATCTGACCACCTCTATGACCTTGCCGGAACTGTCCTGTCTTTCCAAAGCATCCTTTGGCATCCTTTGTTTAGGGTGCTACCTATTGGATAACACTGTTACCATCGTCACCTTAATCTAAACTAACCTATCTTAAAGCTTCTATTTACAGGCACTCCTCACTTTCACATCACTAAATCCTCTCACTACCAATCCCACATATATTTCAATTTTGTATTTATTTTTTTTACGTCAAAAAAAAAACAGTTAAAAACTGCGTATGACGTGCTATGGGGAAAAGTGAATTGTGCACATTTTAAAATTTATATAAATTTTTAATTTTGAAAAAATAAATAAGCAATAAATTTTGAATTTTGAAAGGGAGAAAAAAAAATCTCCCATGTAATAAAATCTATTTTCAAGGATAAATAAGCAATAAATTTTCGCTCTTATTACTTTCTGCCGCGACAACATGGAAACGACAATGTGAATAATTGTATTTCCCACTGAATTCTAGAAGACGTGCACAAAAAATGAAGTTACATTTATGTCCAGAAGCAAAACAAGGGGCCATCTCAGCATTTGCTCAATGGATCAGGGAAACTGGACGAAAAACCTGATCGAGATGGGGGATTGTAAGGTTTTAATTGTTTGAAGATACCATATCACATAATATCAACTGATTAAATAGTTTCATTTTAAAATAAAATGCATTTCAATATTGGATCAGGTGACTATCAACAGCTCACTAGAAAAAATTCACATACAATACATGTACATTTTACAACACTTTGCCAGATGACATTAAATTATTAAGTTTGATTTGAAGCAGATGGAGAAGGAGAACGCAAAGGGAGAAGGAAGAAGGGAGAACAAGAATGAGAATGTTGATCACTAAGAAAAGTCGGAAAGTTTCAAAGGTTCTCAAATAATTTTTGAGTAAAAGTTGTTATAATCATTCATACAAAAAATAACATGCAATTGAAGGGTGTGGCTCTTATATGCCACATTTTTATGAGAATTAAAATAATCGTACTAACTCACCCCTGTAATTTGTATTGTGATGCTGGTGTAAACAAATGTCCCTATACTGTGGAAACTTGGTCTTTTCTCTGTGGTGAGGGACATTGGATAGAAACATTTATCTTCTTATTTCTCAGAATGAACTCAATGTAGTATAGAACTATTTAGAGTCAAGCCTTTCAATTATACTTCATTTTTTTATTACAATTCTGAAAACTGATCTGAGAACTTCAGTATATCATTTCATGCTGCATGCTGCGCATATATATGCACTGTTTGAAAATTCTGTTCTTGTTAGATTCTCATAAGTTTTCCATGCTTGACACACAATATCTCTAAGCACATAAAAAGAAAAGAAAAAATGCAAAATAAGTTCATAGAACTTTGTCCTGATATAATGTAAATGTCTTAATATTACTGTATATGAGTGTTATATCTTGATATATTTAACAGAAGTCTATTTTTAAATAGCATTATCCTGACACTGCCATTAGTCCTATTGAAAGTCACACACGATTTACTGAAATTAAAATATTAAACATTACTATTTATATACCCAAAAATTAATTTCTCCAATATCCCATTCACAATCTGGTAATCACTTCAAGAGAAGTGAATTAGTGAAATCAAGACCTCTTCTAAAAGAAACTTTTTCAGGAAACATTTGTCGTCGTCGTCGTCTTCTTCATCATTGTCTTCATCTTCTTTGTCGTCGTCTTTTTCGCCTTCTTCTTCTTCTTCTTCTTCTTCTTCTTCTTCCTCTTCCTCTTCCTCTTCCTCTTCCTCTTCCTCTTCCTCTTCCTCTTCTCTCCTCTTCTTCCTGCCTCTTCTTCTTCCTCTTCTTCTTCTTTTCCTCTTCTTCTTCTCTTCTTCTTCTCTTCTTCTTCTCTTCTTCTTCTTTGCCGTCTTCTTCTTCTTTGCCGTCGTCTTCTTCTTTGCCGTCGTCTTCTTCTTCTTTGTCGTCTTCATCTTCTTCTTCTTCCTCTTCTTCTTCTTCTTCCTCTTCTTCTTCTTCTTTGCCGTCTTCTTCTTCTTTGCCGTCTTCTTCGTTGTCTTCTTCTTCTTCTTCATCTTTTTTATCATTACTATCAAGAACTATCAAGGTTTAGGCCTAGAGGCATGATCCTTTGATCTAGTATTTCCAGAATTCCCTTAGTCACTGCTGAGATATTACTGGTGTTTCCATCATTTACTTGGGTTGGCTTGTTCTCTTTTTCCTCTTGTTCTGTATTCCAGGATACATTTTGGGAATTTGTTTGATTTTATTTGGCTCACATGATCTTGCCATTTCCTTTGGTTCATATCTTTCCGGTTCATTTGTTATATATTTCATTTTCAGACTTTTTCTTTTGTCTTTATTTCTTATTCTTTCTTCTGTTGCTACTCCTAATAGTGACCTAAGGTATTGGGCAGCTTCTAATCCTCTTGTGGTTTTTTTTTCCAACCCATATTTCACTTCCATATAATGGTGTTGGTTTTGCTGCAACTGTATAGGATCTAATTTTTAGAAGTGTCTAGGGTTTCTTTGTTCGTATATTATATTCAAATTTACTTTATATTGTTCCATTGGTTCACTTGTATCTTGGTTAAGTGGTGAGTTATAGTTGATATTTACATAATTTAAATGATTGAAGGCATTATCATTGTCAAACAGAAAACTGATTTGATGGCTAAGCCATCGAAAGCTGCTCTAATAGTAAATAGTATTTATAATAGTAAATAGTATTGTTGACGATGACAGTGCCTTCAATCATTTGTATCTTGCCAATTTTATATCTAAATCTTTCTATAAAGCTGTCTTATTTTTTTGGTAAATGAAGGGGTTGTCACTTGTTCTGTTTTTGTATCTTCTATTACTATTTCAGTTATGCAGTGTTATCTTTCTTTGAAACCCATTGCTTTTGTATTTGCTAATAAAATATATCATATTCCTTGCTAATTGCGTTCAGCTTGAAGGCTGTTCTTTGTAAATCATCTTCAAATGTTGCCAAAAGTGTTGTCATCTGCATGAAATATGACTTTAATTTCTTTGTCTTTTGTAATTTGTATGCCTCTTGCTATTTCAGTTTTCCTTTCCTTATCCCCATGATTCATACAGATATTGAACCAGAGTGTCAATAGAGTACATCCTTGTTGGAGTCCAACATTTGTGGAGATTGCTGATGTGCTTCTTCCATCTGTGTTTTGGATTTTGATTTCAGATTGCTTGTACAGGCTCTTGATGGCTTCTATTAGGTGTTTGTCAATGATTTTGTGGTCTAGGATTACCCATAGTTTGTTTATATTCACTCTGCCATATATTTTTTCATAGTCGGCGGACTATGGAAACGTAGGGAAATTTTGTTCACATCTACCTTTTACTATTTGGTCTATAGTGCAAATTGTATCATAGTTCTTGAGACATTCTTTCTTCATTACATTTAGTCAATCTATTTTTGACAATATTTGCATATATTTTGTAGGCTGCAGATTGTACTGTTATCCCTCTTAAGTTTTCACATTTGTTTTTTTTTTTTAAATATATATATATATATATATATTATATATATATATATATATATATATAAAATAATGATATAATGATATAATGATATAATGATATAATGATATAATGATATAATGATATAATGATATAATGATATAATGATATAATAATATAATAATAAAGATGTAGGGATGTGGCAGCCCCATTGCCTGCAGTGCGCTGCCAGTGGTAGTGTCTGTGCAATCAGCCCAGTTTTCCCTACCTACAAAGGGGGGCGTTGCCGCTGACCTCTCCTAGATATACTCCCTTTCATATTCCGCCCTCCCCCTTCCATCAGGAGTAAGTGAGTGGATTGAGCAGCTCACTTTCTCCTGTTTCCTAAACAAGTTATTTCCTCAATTATAAAATTTTCCTAACCAGATAATGCTTTTCTTAATCCCTTTTCATCCTTAATGCAGAAACTGACGAGGAGCAGGCAGCTGCAAACAGAAAGAGTGAACTGAAAGGTCAGCAGATGAGGGACAAGGAGCCCCAATGGTGAACTTGGTGGATGGACACTTCTGACTTACTCTCATGGCAGATAGGTATAAAATGCGATATCCATGCAGTTATGGAGAGACACAAGAAAAGAAGTAATGCCTCGGACACATCGAGCCATGAGGCTGCCCTTGATGTGAATCATAGTCAGCCTTTAGACAACGACAAGTGCAACAATGTAGATCTAACCGCACAGGCAGAAGAACCAAATGCCTCTCTGCCTGCTGGCACGCCACCCGTGAGGAGGGCTGCCAGTAGGAGAGAAGATGCTGGGCATAAGAGATGGAAGCATGAGATGAACATTGAAATAATGAGAGTGTTCTATTACATCAACCAGTGTCAACATAATCCACTCCCAGGATGGAGGCAAACTCTTCACGAAACGGTACCCAGAACTTCATCTGACAGAACAAAATGTAGCTGACAGAAAACATGTCATAATAAAGGTGCTCCTCTCAAGGCAAGTGAACAAATGGAAACATATGAATCAGTACTGAGGCAAGAAGTCGGAAACTTTTGGCGACTGTCAATATAGATGAACAAATAGAAATAAAACAGTACTGAACTCTGAAGGTGACGAATATCCAGGGGAGGAGACAAACAAAGTGAAAGAAAAGTTCAGTTGTCTTCTTGTGTACTACAGCCAAGTCGATCCTTTAAACAGGCCCGCAATAATAGTTTTATGTAAAGTAAGTAAAGCCAAATGAGTTCTTTCTCAAATTAATGACGCTTTGAAAGAGCACCTGAGTATACAGCAAAATCTATCTGAAGTTCAGCTCGCTTTATACACTGCTGCAGTAACAGCAATAGAAACGAAACGGTCAGAGGACTTACCACCCCAGACAATCATATCGAGGTCAAAACGAGAAAAAACCCGCCTGGAAAACACAATTCGTAAATAATATTGATGAATTAAGAAGTAAAGGTAATGTTCTCTCTCAATATTTAGAAAGTAACTAATCAAAAAAGGTCCTTCAAAAAACAAACGCTATTGTAGCTAAAAATAACATTGATAAACACCATCATAATAGACAAGAAATCGTTGACCTGAAAGATAACATCAAACAAAAGATGAAAGTGAAATGTGCTCGACTTCGTAGATACAATGAAATCAATGAAGGCACAAAACGCAGAATTCAGATTTCACCGAAAATAATTTCTGAGAAAGTTAAACTCTGACTCAAACAAGCAGCGAGTCAACATAAATGATGATTTTCAACATAAATAAACGGCGACAATATAGACTGCATTTTGGTCTAAACTGCCGTATTTTTCGAACATTATCGCAAATTTGCCGAAAACGAAGACTTGGATAGAAAAAAGAACATTAACATTAAATTCCTTATAACATTTCGAGTTAGGACGCTACTTTTCAGAAGAATCGATTTCCGGCCGAAATTTAAAAAATTCAACAGGGGGGGGGGCGATTAAATTTTGCGATTTCTGCCAGAAATCAGGATTATCTTTAAATATTCATATATTCTAAACGAATTCGAATTTTGCAATTCTAAAAGCATCGCCGGTTTTCGCAGATTGTCAGCTTTCAGAAAAACGCTAGTTTGTTTCAATCGGACGTAAAATGCGGCTTCCAGATGCCTTTTTGTTTCGGTATATTTTTTCAACATTTTTACAACACTGTCATCTTTGACTGGCTGTATCTCCTAAACTATTCGCTCTACGACGCTGATTTTTTAACTGCAGATGAGGAGTACTGTGCTCTTTGTTTTGTTTTTGATGACTGGTACTTTGAGCACGGAGGACATGAATAAACGGCGACAATATAGACTGCATTTTGGTCTAAAATAGCGTATTTTTCAAACATTATCGCAAATTTGCCGAAAACGAAGACCTGGATAGAAATATGATCATTACCATTGAGTTCCTTATAAAATTTCGAGTTAGGGCGCTACTTTTCAGAAGAATCGATTTCCGTCCGAAATTTGAAAAATTCAAAAGGGGGGTCGATTAAATTTTGCGATTTGGGCCAAAAATCAGGATTATCTTCCAATGCTCATATCGTCTAAACAAATTCGATGTTTTCAATTCTGAAAGTACCGTCGGTTTTCGCAGATTGTCGGCTTTCAGAAAAACGCTCGTTTGCTTTAATCGGACGAAAAATGCGGCTTCCAGAGGCCTTTTTGTTTCGGCATATTTTTTCAACATTTTTACAACACTGTCATCTTTGACTGACTGTATCTCCTAAACTATTCGCTCTACAACGCTGATATTTTAACTGCAGATGGGGAGTACTGTGCTCTTTGTTTTGTTTTTAAAGACTAGTACTTTGAGCACGGAGGACATGAATAAACAGCGACAATATAAACTGCATTTTGGTCTAAAATAACGTTGTTTTCGAAATTAATTTTAAATATTATTGAAAATTCATTAAAATTCGCATTTGTTTAGGAGATATGGTCGTTTTGTTTTCCATGGCCAAATCGTAAACGTTGATAATACCCCCCTGTTGAATTTTTCCAATTTCGACCGGACACGGATTCTTCTGAAAGCCAGCACCCTGACTCGAAATTCAACGGCGGTTTCAATGGTGCGAAGATGCAGGCAGTCAAAGATGATCTATTTAAAACCCCCGTCATGTACCAGTGTTAAAGGAATGCATAGAGAAAAGTATTCTTAATTTCGGCGGTTTGCGTCGTATACTAATAGTTTAGAAGATGCAGGCAGTCAAAGATGACCTATTTTGGAAATATTGAAAATGCTTTAAAATGAGGAAAACCCTCTAAAACCGTAGTTTTCTTCCGAATTGGACGAATGACCACATTTTCTGATAGCCCTTGATCCCGGAACACGCCGGTGGCTTCAGAATGCCAATTGCATTGTTTAGGAGATATGGTCGTTTTGCCAAATCGTAAATCAAATTTCGACCGGACAAGGATTCCTCTGAAAGCCAGCACCTGACTCGAAATTTAACGGCGGTTTCAATGGTGCAGGTCATTTTTCTCTCTGAGGCTTCGTTTTCTGGCAATTTGCGAAAACATTAATAAAATACGCCATTTTCAGCCAAAATGCCACCTACATTGTCGCCGCTTTCTTTACGATTCCCTATCGTCATGTACAAGCCGTTAACAGGAATGCATAGAGAAAAGTATTCCTCAATTTACGTGCGGATATCAGCGTCGTATACGTAATAGTTTAGAAGATGCGGGCAGTCAAAGATGACCTATTTTGGAAATATTGAAAATGCTTTGAAATTAGGAAAACCCTCTAAAAACCGTAGTTTTTGTCCAAATTGGACGAATGACCACATTTTCTGATAGCCCTTGATCCCGGGAACACGCCGGTGGCTTCAGAATGCCAAATTCGCATTCGTTTAGGAGATATGGTCGTTTTGCCAAATCGTAAAAGTTGATAATACCCCCCCACGTTGAATTTTTCAAATTTCGACCGGACACGGATTCCTCTGAAAGCCAGCACCCTGACTCGAAATTTAACGGCAGTTTCAATGGTGCAGGTCATTTTTCTCTCTGAGGCTTCGTTTTCTGGCAATTTGCGAAAACATTAATAAAATACGCCATTTTCAGCCAAAATGCCACCTACTTTGTCGCCGCTTTCTTTACGATTCCCTATCGTCATGTACAAGCCGTTAACAGGAATGCATAGAGAAAAGTATTCTTTAATTTACGTGCGGATATCAGCGTCGTATACGTAATAGTTTAGAAGATGCGGGCAGTCAAAGATGACCTATTTTGGAAATATTGAAAATGCTTTGAAATTAGGAAAACCCTCTAAAAACCGTAGTTTTTGTCCAAATTGGACGAATGACCACATTTTCTGATAGCCCTTGATCCCGGGAACACGACGGGGGCTTCAGAATGCCCACATTCGCATTCGTTTAGGAGATATGGTCGTTTTGCCAAATCGTAAAGTTGATAATACCCCACGTTGAATTTTTCAAATTTCGACCGGACACGGATTCCTCTGAAAGCCAGCACCCTGACTCGAAATTTAATGGCGGTTTCAATGGTGCAAATCATTTTTCGGTTTATGGCTTCGTTTTCGTGCAATTCGCGAAAACTCATTAAATACGACATTTTTTACTTTAAAGCCTCTGGAAACCGTAGTTTGCGTCCGATTGTAACAAATGACCACATATTCTCAAAGCCCAGTATCTGGGGAAAACGCCAGTAGCTTCAGAAGTCAAAAAATCGCATTTTTGTAGGAGATATGGTCGTTTAAATTCGATCCTGATTACCTTGGCCTAATCGGAAAAGTTCAACGTACCCCCACCTGTTGAATATTTCAAATTTCGACCGAACACGGATTTTTCGGAAAGTCAGCACCCTGACTCGAAATTTAACGGCGATTTCAGTCGTGCAGGTCATTTTTCTGTTTATCGTTTTCCTGCAATTCGCGAAAACTCATTAAATACGACATTTTTTACTTTAAAGCCTCTGGAAACCGTAGTTTGCGTCCGATTGTAACAAATGACCACATATTCTGAAATCCCAGAATCTGGGGAAACCGCCAGTAGCTTCAGAATGCACAAATTCGCATTTTTGTAGGAGATATGGTCGTTTAAAGTCGATCCTGATTACCTTCGCCAAATCGGAAAAGTTCAACGTACCCCCAGCTGTTGAATTTTTCAAATTTCGACCGGACACGGATTTTTCTGAAAGTCAGCACCCAGACTAAATTTAACGGCGATTTCAGTGGTGCAGGTCATTTTTCTGTTTATGGCTTCGTTTTCGTGCAATTTGCGAAAACTCATTAAATACGACATTTTTTACTTTAAAGCCTCTGAAAACCGTAGTTTGCGTCCATTTGTAACAAATGACCCCATATTCTGAAAGCCCAGAGTCTGGGAAAACGCCAGTAGCTTCAGAATGCAAAAAATTTGCATTTTGTAGGAGATATGGTCGTTTAAATTCGATCCTGATTACCTTGGCCAAATCGGAAAAGTTCAACGTACCTGTTGAATTTTCAAATTTCGACCGGACACGGATTTTTCTAAAAGTCAGAACCCTGACTCGAAATTTAACGGCGATTTCAGTGGTGCAGGTCATTTTTCTGTTTATGGCTTCGTTTTCGTGCAATTCGCGAAACTCATTAAATAACCTCTGGAAACCGTAGTTGCGTCCGATTGTAACAAATGACCACATATTCTGAAAGCCAGAATCTGGGGAAAACGCCAGTAGCTTCAGAACAAAAATTCGCATTTTTGTAGGAGATATGGTCGTTTAAAGTCGATCCTGATTACCTTGGCCAAATCGGAAAAGTTCAACGTACCCCCACCTGCTGAATATTTCGAACTTCGACCGAACACGAATTTTTCTGAAAGTCAGCACCCTGACTCGAAATTTAACGGCGATTTCAGTGGTGCAGGTCATTTTTCTGTTTATCGTTTTCCTGCAATTCGCGAAAACTCATTAAATACGACATTTTTTACTTTAAAGCCTCTGGAAACCGAGTTTGTGTCGATTGTAACAAATGACCACATATTCTGAAATACCAGATTCTGGGGAAAACGCCAGTAGCTTCAGAATGCACAAATTTCTTTTTTTTTTAGGAGATATGGTCGTTTAAAGTCGATCCTGATTACCTTGGCCAAATCGGAAAAGTTCAACGTACTCCCACCTGTTGAATTTTTCAAATTTCGACCGGACACGGATTTTCTGAAAGTCAGCACCCTGACTCGAAATTTAACGGCGATTTCAGTGGTGCAGGTCATTTTTCTGTTTATGGCTTCGTTTTCGTGCAATTTGCGAAAACTCATTAAATACGACATTTTTTACTTTAAAGCCTCTGAAAACCGTAGTTTGCGTCCATTTGTAACAAATGACCCCATATTCTGAAAGCCCAGAGTCTGGGAAAAACGCCAGTAGCTTCAGAATGCAAAAATTCGCATTTTTGTAGGAGATATGGTCGTTAAAATTCGATCCTGATTACCTTGGCCAAATCGGAAAAGTTCAACGTACCCCCACCTGTTGAATTTTTCAAATTTCGACCGGACACGGATTTTTCTGAAAGTCAGCACCCTGACTCGAAATTTAACGGCGATTTCAGTGGTGCAGTCATTTTCTGTTTATGGCTTCGTTTTTCGTGCAATTCGCGAAAACTCATTAAATACGACATTTTTTCCTTTAAAGCCTCTGGAAACCGCAGTTTGCGTCCGATTGTAACAAATGACCACATATTCTGAAAGCCCAGAATCTGGGGAAAACGCCAGTAGCTTCAGAAGTCAAAAATTCGCATTTTTGTAGGAGATATGTTCGTTTAAAGTCGATCATGATTACCTTGGCCAAATCGGAAAAGTTCAACGTACCCCCACCTGTTGAATTTTTCAAATTTCGACCGGACACGGATTTTTCTGAAAGTCAGCACCCTGACTCGAAATTTAACAGCGATTTCAGTGGTGCAGGTCATTTTTCTGTTTATGGCTTCGGTTTCGTGCAATTCGAAAACTCATTAAATACGACATTTTTACTTTAAAGCCTCTGAAACCGTAGTTTGCGTCCGATTGTAACAAATGACCACATATTCTGAACGCTCAGAATCTCGGAAAACGCCAGTAGCTTCAGAATGCACAAATTCGCATTTTTTTAGGAGATATGGTCGTTTAAAGTCGATCCTGATTACCTTCGCCAAATCGGAAAAGTTCAACGTACCCCCAGCTGTTGAATTTTTCAAATTTCGACCACACGGATTTTCTGGGTGCAGGTCATTTTTCTGTATATAGCTTCGTTTTCGTGCAATACGCGAAAACTCATTAAACACGACATTTTTTACTTTAAAGCCTCTGGAAACCGCAGTTTGCGTCCGATTATAACAAATTACCACATATTCTGAAAGCCCAGAATCTGGGGAAAACGCCAGTAGCTTCAGAATGCAAAAATTCGCATTTTTAAGATATGGTCGTTTAAATTGATCCTGATTACCTTGGCCAAATCGGAAAAGTTCAACGTACCCCCACCCGTTGAATTTTTCAAATTTCGACCGGACACGGATTTTTCTGAAAGTCAGCACCCTGACTCGAAATTTAACGGCGAATTCAGTGGTGCAGGTCATTTTTCTGTTTATAGCTTCCTTTTCGTGCAATTCGCGAAAACTCATTAAACACGACATTTTTTACTTTAAAGCCTCTGGAAACCGCAGTTTGCGTCCGATTATAACAAATGACCACATATTCTGAAAGCCCAGAATCTGGGAAAAACGCCAGTAGCTTCAGAATGCAAAATTTGCATTTTCTAGAAGATATGGTCGTTTAAAATTGATCCTGATTACCTTAGCCAAATCGAAATGTTCACGTACTCCCACCTGTTGAATTTTTCAAATTTCGACAGGACACGGATTTTTCTGAAAGTCAGCACCTGACTCGAAATTTAACGGCGATTTCAGTGGTGCAGGTCATTTTTCTGTTTATAGCTTCGTTTTCGTGCAATTCGCGAAAACTCATTAAACACGACATTTTTTATTTAAAGCCTCTGGAAACCGCAGTTTGCGTCCGATTATAACAAATGACCACATATTCTGAAAGCCCAGAATCTGGGAAAAACGCCAGTAGCTTCAGAATGCAAAAATTTGCATTTTCTAGAAGATATGGTCGTTTAAAATTGATCCTGATTACCTTGGCCAAATCGGAAAAGTTCAACGTACCCCTGTTGAATTTTCAAATTTCGACAGGACACGGATTTTTTTGAAAGTCAGCACCTGACTCGAAATTTAACGGCGAATTCAGTGGTGCAGGTCATTTTTCTGTTTATAGCTTCGTTTTCGTGCAATTCGCGAAAACTCATTAAACACGACATTTTTTACTTTAAAGCCTCTGGAAACCGCAGTTTGCGTCCGATTATAACAAATGACCACATATTCTGAAGCCCAGAATCTGGGAAAACGCAAGTAACTTCAGAATGCAAAAATTCGCATTTTTGTAGAAGATATGGTCGTTTAAAATTGATCCTGATTACCTTGGCCGAATCGGAAAAGTTCAACGTACCCCCACCTGTTGAGTTTTTCAAATTTCGACAGGACACGGATTTTTCTGAAAGTCAGCACCCTGACTCGAAATTTAACGGCGATTTCAGTGGTGTAGGTCATTTTTCTGTTTATAGCTTCGTTTTCGTGCAATTCGCGAAAACTCATTAAACACGAAATTTTTTATTTTAAAGCCTCTGGAAACCGCAGTTTGCGTCCGATTATAACAAATGACCACATATTCTGAAAGTCCAGAATCTGGGGGAAAACGCCAGTAAGCTTCAGAATGCAAAAATTCGCATTTTTGTAGGAGATATGGTCGTTTAAAGTCGATCCTGGTTACCTTGGCCAAATCGGAAAAGTTCAACGTACCCCCACCTGTTGAATTTTTCAAATTTGGACCGGACACGGATTTTCTGAAAGTCAGCACCTGACTCGAAATTAACGGCGATTTCAGTGGTGTAGGTCATTTTTCTGTTTATAGCCTCGTTTTCGTGCAATTCGCGAAAACTCATTAAACACGACATTTTTACTTTAATATCTGGAAACCGCAGTTTGCGTCCGATTATAACAAATGACCACATATTCTGAAACCCCAGAATCTGGGGAAAACGCCAGTAGCTTCAGAATGCAAAAATTCGCATTTTTGTAGGAGATATGGTCGTTTAAAGTCGATCCTGGTTACCTTGGCCAAATCGGAAAAGTTCAACGTACCCACCTGTTGAATTTTTCAAATTTCGACCGGACACGGATTTTTCTGAAAGTCAGCACCCTGACTCGAAATTTAACGGCGAATTCAGTGGTGCAGGTCATTTTCTGTTTATAGCTTCCTTTTTCGTGCAATTCGCGAAAACTCATTAAACACGACATTTTTTACTTTAAAGCCTCTGGAAACCGCAGTTTGCGTCGATTATAACAAATGACCACATATTCTGAATGCCCAGAATCTGGGAAAACGCCAGTACTTCAGAATGCAAATTCGCATTTTGTAGAAGATATGGTCGTTTAAATTCGATCCTGATTACCTTGGCCAAATCGGAAAGTTCAACGTACCCCCACCTGTTGAATTT
>CAXIVR010001313.1:205305-235125 GCA_964035755.1 Teleogryllus oceanicus
AATGTCGTGTTTAATGGTTTTCGCGAATTGCACAAAAACGATGCTATAAACAGAAAAATGACCTACACCACTAAAACCCCGTTAAATTTGGTCAGGTGCTGACTTTCAAAAAAATCCGTGTCCGTCGAAATTTAAAAAATTCAAAGGCGTGAACTTTTCCGAGGCCAGGTAATCGGGATTGACTTTAAACGACCATATTCCTACAAAATGCGAATTTTGCATTCTGAATATCTTTTCCCCAGTTTCGGTTTTAGAATATGTAATTTTTATAATCGGACGAAACTGCTTTTCCCAGACCCCAAAAAAAATGTCGGGGAAGTGTTTTCGCGTTTGCACGAAAACGAAGCTATAAAAAAAATTACCTGCACCACTGAAATCGCCTTTAAAATTTTCGAGTCGGGGTGCTGCTTTCAGAAAATCCGTGTCCGGTCAAAATTTGAAAAATTCAACATTGAACTTTAACTTGCGTTGAACGTTGAACTTTTCCGATTTGGCCAAGGTAACCACGATCGACTTTAAACGACCATATCTCCTACAAAAAATGCGAATTTTTGCATTCGGGGCTAGGGGTTTTTCCCAGATTCTCGGCTTTCAGAATATGTGGTCATTTGTTATAATCGGACGCAAACTGCGGTTTCCAGAGGCTTTAAAGTAAAAAATGTCGTGTTTAATGAGTTTTCGCGTATTGCACGAAAACGAAGCTATAAAACAGAAAATGACCTCACCACTGAAATCGCCGTTAAATTTCGAGTCAGGTGCTGACTTTCAGGAAAATCCGTGTCCGGTCGAAATTTAAAAAATTCAACAGGGGGGTCGTTGAACTTTTCCGATTTGGCCAAGGTAACAGATCGACTTTAAACGACCATATCTCCTACAAAAATGCGATTTTTTGCATTCTGAAGCTACTGGCGTTTTCCCCAGATTCTGGGCTTTCAGAATATGTGGTCATTTGTTATAATCGGACGCAAACTGCGGTTTCCAGAGGCTTTAAAGTAAAAAATGTCGTATTTAATGAGTTTTCGCGAATTGCACGAAAACGAAGCCAGAAACAGAAAAATGACCTGCACCATGAAATCGCCGTTGAATTTCGAGTTAGGGTGCTGACTTTCAGAAAAATCCGTGTCCGTCGAAATTTGAAAAAATTCTACAGGTGGGGGTACGTTGAACTTTTCCGAGGCCAAGGACCCAGGATCGATTTTAAACGACCATATCTCCTACAAAAATGCGAATTTTTGCATTCTGAAGTTACTGGCGTTTTTCCCAGATTCTGGGCTTTCAGAATATGTGGTCATTTGTTATAATCGGACGCAAACTGCGGTTTCCAGAGGCTTTAAAATAAAAAATGTCGTGTTTAATGAGTTTTCGCGAATTGCACGAAAACGAAACTATAAACAGAAAAATGACCTACGCCACTGAAATCGCCGTTAAATTTCGAGTCAGGGTGCTGACTTTCAAAAAAATCCGTGCCCGGCAAAATTTTGAAAATTAAAAGGGGGGGTCTTGAATTTTTCCGTTTTGGGCCAAGGAACAGGATCGATTTTAAAACCCTTTCCCCCAAAAAATGCAAATTTTTTGCCCAGTTACTGGCTTTTTTCCCATTCTTTTAGAATATGTATTTGTTATAATCGCCCAAACTGCTTTTTCCCAGGGCTTTAAAAAAAAATGTCGTTTAAAAATGATTTTAATTGCAGAAAACGGAAAACAGAAAAATGACCGCACCATGAAACGCCGTTGAATTTCGAGTGGGTTACTTTCAAAAAAACCTTGGGGGAAATTTTGAAAAATTCAACAGGTGGGGGTATTGAACTTTTCTGTTTTTGAATAATCAGGACAATTTTAAACGACTATCCCCTAAAAATGGAAATTTTGCATCTAAGTTCGGCTTTTTTCCCAGATTCTGGCTTTAAAATATGGGTCATTTGTTAAATGGGACGAAAACTGGGTTTCAAGGGTTTTAAAGAAAAAAATGCGGGAAGATTTTTGCACAGAAAACGAAGCTATAAACAAAAAAATTACCGCACCACGAAATCCCCTTTAAAATTTCGAGTCAGGTGCTGCCTTCAGAAAATCCGTGTCTGACGAAATTTGAAAATCTTAAATAGGTGGGGGTACGTTGAACTTTTCCTGATTTGGCCAAGGTAATTCAGGGATCGAATTTAAACGACCATATCTCCTACAAAATGCGATTTTTTTGCATTCTGAAGCTACTGGCGTTTTCCCCAGATTCTGGCCAGAATATGTGGTCATTTGTTATAATCGGACGCAAACTGCGGTTTCAGAGGCTTCTAAAATAAAAATGTCAGGTTGACGAGTTTTGAATTGCACGAAAACGAAAACTATAAACAGAAAACGACCTACACCACTGAAATCGCCGCTAAATTTCGAGTCAGGGTGCTGACTTTCAGAAAAATCCGTGTCCGGTCGAAATTTGAAAATCTCAACAGGTGGTGCCGTTGAACTTTCTGATTTGGCCAAGGTAACTAGGGATCGACTTTTAAACGACCATATCTCCTACAAAATGCGAATTTTGCATTCTGAAGCTACTGGCGTTTCCAGATTCTGGGCTTGAGAATATGTGGACATTTACATAATCGACGCAAACTGCGGTTTCCAGAGGCTGAAATAAAATATGTCAGAGTTAAATGAGTTTTCGAATTGCACGAAAACGAAGCCATAAACAGAATAATGACCTGCACCACTGAAATCGCCGTTGAATTTTGAGTCAGGTGCCATTTCAGAAAAATCTGTGTCCGGAGTCGAAATTTGAAATCTAACAGGTGGGGGTACGTTGAACTTTTCTTGATTTGGCCAAGGTAATCAGGATCAATTTTAAACGACTATATTCCTACAAAAATGCGAATTCTTTGCATTCTGAAGCTGTTGGCGTTTTTCCCAGATTCGCTTTCAGAATATGTGGTCATTTGTTATAACTGGACGCAAACTGCGGTTTCCACAGGCTTTAAAGTAAAAATGTCGTTTAATGAGTTTTCGCGTACGTACGAAAAAAAAAACGAAGCTATAACAGAAAAATTACCTGCAATTCACAGAAATCGCCGTTAAATTTCGAGTCAGGTGCTGCCTTCAGAAAATCCGTGTCTGGTCGAAATTTCAAAATCAACAGGCGGTACGTTAAACTTTTCCGATTTGGCCATAATCAGGGTACACATATTCACAAAGAATTTCATTTGCTTCCAGATTTGGTTAGAAATGTTGTTATAATCGACGCAAACTGTTCAGAGGTTTAAAATAAAATGGTTATGAGTTTTCGCAATGAAACGAAGCATAACAGAAATGACCTGCACCACGAAATCGCCGTTAATCGAGTCAGGTGCTACTTCAGAAAACCGTGTCCGGTCGAAATTTGAAAATTCAACAGGTGGGTACGTTGAACTTTCGATTGGCCAAGGTAATCAGATCAATTAAACGACCATATTCCACAAAATGCATTTTGCATTCTAGTACTGGCGTTTTCCAGATTCTGGCTTTCAGAATATGGTCATTTGTTATAATCGACGCAAACTGCGTTTCAAGGCTTTAAATAAAATGTCGTTTAATGAGTTTTCGCGTTGCACGAAACAACTATAAACAAAAATGACCTCCCACTGAAATCGCCGTTAATTTCGAGTCAGGTGCTGCTCAGAAAATCTTCGTCGAAATTTAAAATAACAGGGGGTACGTTGAACTTTTCGATTGCCAAGGTAACAGGATCGATTTAAACGACCATATTCCTCAAAATGCGAATTTTCATTCAAATTTAAATAAAAATGTGTATGATTTTCGTCAAAACGACATAAACGAATACCTCACAAAATCGCTTGAATTTGAGTATGCTTTTCAGAATCTGTGGAATTTGAAATTCAACGGACGTAACTTTTCGAGGCAAGAACGGAATTACGCTATTCACAAAACGATTTACGAATACTCGTTCCCAGATTTGCTTTGAATAGTGGTCATTTGTAAATCGGCCATCTTAAAGGGATTTTCGATGAAAAGGTGCTTTAAAAATACTCCTAAAGAATTGTTATTCAGAATGCGTTTTCAGATTCCGTTTGTAAATGTGTATTTAATCGGAATTGCGTTTAGAGTTGAAGTAAAATTCGATTTAAGATATCGCTAATTGAATTTGCATTCTCAAGAAAATGCTTCCACAAATTGCCTAATTCGGTCATGGTTATTAGAAATCGGTTTCCGGATTTAAAAAATTAATAGGTGCGATTGCACTATACGAAGGCTAAAAAAAAGACGTCCCACGAATCTGCCTTAAATTGAGTCATTGTGACTTCAGAAAATCGGGTTTGCAATTTGGCATTCACAAACTACTAGCGTTTTCTCGATTGTTTCCAGAATATGTGATTATTTATTACAATCTGACACGCAAACTGCAGTTTCAGAGGCTTTAAAGTAAAAAATGTCGTGTTTAATGAGTTTTCGCGAATTGCACGAAAACGAAGCTATAAACAGAAGAATGACCTACACCACTGAAATAGCCGATAAATTTCGAGTCAGGGTGCTGACTTTCAGAAAAATCCGTGTCCGGTCGAAATTTGAAAAATTCAACAGGTGGGGGTACGTTGAACTTTTCCGATTTAGCCAAGGTAATCAGGATCGATTTAAACGACCATATCTCCCTACAAAAAATGCGAATTTTTGAATTCTGAAAACTACTGGCGTTTCCCAGATTCTGGGCTTCCAGAATATGGTCATTGTTATAATCGGACGCAAACTGCGAACAAACTTTAATGTAAAAATGTCGTATTTAATGAGTTTTGAATTGCACGAAAACAAGCCATAAACAGAAAAATTACCTGCACCACTGAAATGAATCTTTCAAGGGACAGCCTAAGCCCGCTATGATTTTGCATAGCACTCACCCCTTGAGCAGAATGCTCAGACAATCAGGATATGGGTACTTATTGAAGAAAAACCCTGATGTTCGTATCTCTCACCAGCTCTACATGGATGATCTCAAACTATATGCTTCTAATAGAGATCACTTACAAAACGAGCTCGAACTTGTCAAGAGTTTCAGCGATGCAGTTTGTTTTAGAGTTTGGGATTGAAAAATGCGCTACCCTTCATGTTGTCCAGGGCAAGTCCAAAATGAAGAACAAAATATGCAAATATCTGGTGACACAATTATTAAAAATATCAGCACTGAAGACTTCTACAAATATTTGGGAATGCTGCAATTGCTGGGAATTTTGATTCAGACGTTAGGAACAAAATTGTACAGAACGTGCTATCGAGTAAATAAAATCTGCAAAACGTGGATCAATTCAAGAAGCAAAATATCTGCTATTAATACTTGGGCTATTCCCAGCAACTACACATTTGGTGTAATAAAATGGACAGAAACATCCTTGCAGACTTTCGACAGGAAAATAAGAACTACACTTACAGGCATCGACTGCACCACCTCAGAGTTCAGTGCACAGGCTGTACTTACCTCGTGCTAGTGCAGGAAGAGGACTCTAACTTGGAGACACTGTGCCGACAGCAAGAAGAAAAGCTGCGTCCGTACTTTCTCTCCATCAACTCATCTGTTCACTAAACTATCTGTGATAAAGATGAAAGATGACCGCATAATGTCTGGCACAACCAAGCAAAGAGTTTGATTACGTGAAGCATCAAGACCGCGTGAATACCTGGCAAAGAAAGGAACTTCATGGTAGATTTTTTGCAACTTTAACTTCGGAGAACATTGATAAGAAAAACTCAGTGGAGTGGCTTCGAACCGGGGGCCTCTTCGGTGAGACGGAAGGATTTATTTTCTCCATTCAAGACCAAGTTGTAAAACCAGAGCCATATAAAAAATTCATCATGGGTCAGCAAATTGATAGCCGATGTCGCCTATGTAAATCCACCAACGAGTCAATCCAGTATATTTGCTGTGGATGCCCGCATTAGCACAAACAGAATACCTTAAGAGACACAACTGCGTCGCCAAAGTAATCCACCAAGCCCTTGCCAAGAGATACGACCTCGTAGAGAGTGAACAACCATATTATAAGTGCAAACCTGAGCAAGTAATCAGCAATGATCGAGCTCTAATTCTGTGGGATAGTGTAATCTTCACTGACCGAACAGTGGAAGCAAATAGACCGGATATTGTTCTCTTTGATAAAATATCTAAAACATCATGCATCATTGATGTTGCGGTTCCTACAGATGACCGGCTTGTAACAACTGTTGCTGAGAAAAAGGAAATACCAACCCCTGGCTGTTGAATTGGAGGACATGTATGGATTGCGCGCTGTGGAAGTGCTTCCAGTAGTGGTCTCAGCCAATGGTATTGATCACCTAAGAATGGCAAGAGATCGCGCAAAAGTTGGAATTGACTGAAAAGCATATACGGACAATTCAAAAAGCCGCATTATTGGGAACAGCAAATATAGTCCGTAAATTCTTAAGTCTGACTTGACTGATATAAAAATCAAAATATATTCTTGTTCCACTTTACGTGCGAACCATTGTTGCCTTGGGTGATTTTGAGAACCACGGCATCAGTGTATATCTACAGAAATTGGGAAATAATAATTATAATAATAATAATAATAATAATAATAATAATAATAATAATAATAATAATACTGTTTACAATAATTCATCCTTCAGGCCATTATGCCTATTAGACACTATGGGCTAGAAGGCTTGATTGTGCAAAGACTAGAGAAAAACTTAACAGACAATTTGGCTTCAGAAAAGGCTGCTCGACCACAGATGCTATTCTAAAAGCAGTACGTATAGCTGAAGCAGCTAAAAGAGGAACGAACGGGAAAAAGGATTATGCACCTTGGTGGCCTGGTGGACATTAGGAATGTTTTCAATTTCGCTAGATGGGGCGATGTTATTAAGACCCTGGTCGCAAAGCAGGTCCCAGAATACCTACTTGGAATCATAGAGAATTACTTATCCGAAAGAAAGATTACGTACGTGGATGCTTTCAGGCTGGAGGAAGAAATGACATGTGGAGTAAAACAAGGTTCCAAACTAGGCCCATTCTTATGGAACGTCATGTATGACGACCTACTAAAAATCGATCTACCACAACATACCCAGCTGATTGGATATGCAGACGACACGCTGATTACTAGCCACAGTGAAAACACAGAACAGCTAGAAAGCACCTAAATGAGTTTCCCTTCAGGATTAAAAGACAGATGACGCAAAGAGATCAAGGGCTATCAGAAAATGTGTCATTCGTCCAATTCGGACAAAAACTATGGTTTTTAGAATTTGACTGTATAACATTACGTATACGACGCTGAAATCCGCACGTAAATTAAAGAATACTTTTCTCTATGCATTCCTGTTAACGACTTGTACATGACGATAGGGAACCGTAAAAAAAAACGGCGACAAATTAGGTGGCATTTTGGCTGAAAATGGCGTATTTTATAATGTTTTCGCAAATTGCCAGAAAACGAAGCCTCAGAGAAAAATGACCTGCACCATTGAAACCGCCGTTAAATTTCGAGTCAGGGTGCTGGCTTTCAGAAGAATCCGTGTCCGGTCGAAATTTGAAAAATTCAACGTGGGGGGATATTATCAACTTTTACGATTTGGCAAAACGACCATATCTCCTAAACGAATGCGAATGTGGGCATTCTGACGCCACCGCCGTGTTCCCGGGATCAAGGGCTATCAGAAAATGTGGTCATTCGTCCAATTCGGACAAAACTACGGTTTTTAGAGGGTTTTCCTAATTTCAAAGCATTTTCAATATTTCCAAAATAGGTCATCTTTGACTGCCTGCATCTTCTAAACTATTACGTATACGACGCTGAAATCCGCACGTAAATTAAAGAATACTTTTCTCTATGCATTCCTGTTAACGACTTGTACATGACTATAGGGAATCGTAAAAAAAACGGCGACAAAGTAGGTGGCATTTTGGCTGAAAATGGCGTATTTTATTAATATTTTTGCAAATTGCCAGAAAACGAAGCCTCAGAGAGAAAAATGACCTGCACCATTAAAACCGCCGTTAAATTTCGAGTCAGGGTGCTGGCTTTCAGAGAATCCGTGTCCGGTCGAAATTTGAAAAATTCAACGTGGGGGGGTATTATCAATTTTTACGATTTGGCAAAACGACCATATCTCCTAAACGAATGCGAATGTGGGCATTCTGACGCCACCGCCGTGTTCCCGGGATCAAGGGCTATCAGAAAATGTGGTCATTCGTCCAATTCGGACAAAACTACGGTTTTTAGAGGGTTTTCCTAATTTCAAAGCATTTTCAATATTTCCAAAATAGGTCATCTTTGACTGCCTGCATCTTCTAAACTATTAAGTATGCGACGCTGAAATCCGCACGTAAATTAAAGAATACTTTTCTCTATGCATTCCTGTTAACGACTTGTACATGACTATAGGGAATCGTAAAAAAAACGGCGACAAAGTAGGTGGCATTTTGGCTGAAAATGGCCTATTTTATTAATATTTTCGCAAATTGCCAGAAAACGAAGCCTCAGAGAGAAAAATGACCTGCACCATTGAAACCGCCGTTAAATTTCGAGTCAGGGTGCTGGCTTTCAGAGGAATCCGTGTCCGGTCGAAATTTGTAAAATTCAACGTGGGGGGGTATTATCAACTTTTACGATTTGGCAAAACGACCATATTTCCTAAACGAATGCGAATGTGGGCATTCTGACGCCACCGCCGTGTTCCCGGGATCAAGGGCTATCAGAAAATGTGGTCATTCGTCCAATTCGGACAAAAACTACGGTTTTTAGAGGGTTTTCCTAATTTCAAAGCATTTTCAATATTTCCAAAATAGGTCATCTTTGACTGCCTGCATCTTCTAAACTATTAAGTATGCGACGCTGAAATCCGCACGTAAATTAAAGAATACTTTTCTCTATGCATTCCTGTTAACGACTTGTACATGACTATAGGGAATCGTAAAAAAAAACAGCGACAAAGTAGGTGGCATTTTGGCTGAAAATGGCGTATTTTATTAATGTTTTCGCAAATTGCCAGAAAACGAAGCCTCAGAGAGAAAGATGACCTGCACCATTGAAACCGCCGTTAAATTTCGAGCCAGGGTGCTGGCTTTCAGAGGAATCCGTGTCCGGTCGAAATTTGAAAAATTCAACGTGGGGGGATATTATCAACTTTACGATTTGGCAAAACGACCATATCTCTAAACGAATGCGAATGTGAGCATTCTGACGCCACCGCCTGTTCCCGGGATCAAGGGCTATCAGAAAATGTGGTCATTCGTCCAATTCGGACAAAAACTACGGTTTTTAGAGGGTTTTCCTAATTTCAAAGCATTTTCAATATTTCCAAAATAGGTCATTTTTGACTGCCTGCATCTTCTAAACTATTAAGTATGCGACGCTGAAATCCGCACGTAAATTAAAGAATACTTTTCTCTATGCATTCCTGTTAACGACTTGTACATGACTATAGGGAATCGTAAAAAAACAGCGACAATGTAGGTGGCATTTTGGCTGAAAATGGCGTATTTTATTAATGTTTTCGCAAATTGCCAGAAAACGAAGCCTCAGAGAAAAGATGACCTGCACCATTGAAACCGCCGTTAAATTTCGAGCCAGGGTGCTGGCTTTCAGAGAATCCGTGTCCGGTCGAAATTTGAAAAATTCAACGGGGATATTATCAACTTTACGATTTGGCAAAACGACCATATCTCTAAACGAATGCGAATGTGGGCATTCTGACGCCACCGCCGTGTTCCCGGGATCAAGGGCTATCAGAAAATGTGGTCATTCGTCAATTCGACAAAAACTACGGTTTTAGAGGTTTTCCTAATTTCAAAGCATTTTCAATATTTCCAAAATAGGTCATCTTTGACTGCCTGCATCTTCTAAACTATTAAGTATGCGACGCTGAAATCCGCACGTAAATTAAAGAATACTTTTCTCTATGCATTCCTGTTAACGACTTGTACATGACTATAGGGAATCGTAAAAAAACAGCGACAAAGTAGGTGGCATTTTGGCTGAAAATGGCGTATTTTATTAATGTTTTCGCAAATTGCCAGAAAACGAAGCCTCAGAGAAAGATGACCTGCACCATTGAAACCGCCGTTAAATTTCGAGCCAGGGTGCTGGCTTTCAGAGGAATCCGGGTCCGGTCGAAATTTGTAATATTCAACGTTGGGGGGGTATTATCAACTTTTACGATTTGGCAAAACGACCATATTTCCTAAACGAATGCGAATGTGGGCATTCTGACGCCACCGCCGTGTTCCCGGGGTCAAGGGCTATCAGAAAATGTGGTCATTCGTCCAATTCGGACAAAACTACAGTTTTAGAGGGTTTTCCTAATTTCAAAGCATTTTCAATATTTCCAAAATAGGTCATCTTTGACTGCCTGCATCTTCTAAACTATTAAGTATGCGACGCTGAAATCCGCACGTAAATTAAAGAATACTTTTCTCTATGCATTCCTGTTAACGACTTGTACATGACTATAGGGAATCGTAAAAAAAACGGCGACAAAGTAGGTGGCATTTTGGCTGAAAATGGCCTATTTTATTAATATTTTCTCAAATTGACAGAAAACGAAGCCTCAGAGAGAAAAATGACCTGCACCATTGAAACCGCCGTTAAATTTCGAGTCAGGGTGCTGGCTTTCAGAGGAATCCGTGTCCGGTCGAAATTTGTAAAATTCAACGTGGGGGGGTATTATCAACTTTTACGATTTGGCAAAACGACCATATTTCCTAAACGAATGCGAATGTGGGCATTCTCTATGCATTCCTGTTAACGACTTGTACATATTTCCAAAATAGGTCATCTTTGACTGCCTGCATCTTCTAAACTATTACGTATACGACGCTGAAATCCGCACGTAAATTAAAGAATACTTTTCTCTATGCATTCCTGTTAACGACTTGTACATGACGATAGGGAACCGTAAAAAAAAACGGCGACAAATTAGGTGGCATTTTGGCTGAAAATGGCGTATTTTATTAATGTTTTCGCAAATTGCCAGAAAACGAAGCCTCAGAAGAAAAATGACCTGCACCATTGAAACCGCCGTTAAATTTCGAGTCAGGGTGCTGGCTTTCAGAGGAATCCGTGTCCGGTCGAAATTTGAAAAGTTCAACGTGGGGGGGTATTATCAACTTTTACGATTTGGAAAAACGACCATATCTCCTAAACGAATGCGAATGTGGGCATTCTGACGCCACCGCCGTGTTCCGGGATCAAGGGCTATCAGAAAATGTATTCATTCGTCCAATTCGGACAAAACTACGTTTTTAGAGGGTTTTCCTAATTTCAAAGCACGTTAATAGCAGACCTTCTAAACTATTAAGTATGCGACGTGAAATCCGCACGTAAATTAAAGAATACTTTTCTCTATGCATTCCTGTTAACGACTTGTACATGACTATAGGGAATCGTAAAAAAAACGGCGACAAAGTAGGTGGCATTTCGGCTGAAAATGGCGTATTTTATTAATGTTTTCGCAAATTGCCAGAAAACGAAGCCTCAGAGAGAAAAATGACCTGCACCATTGCAACCGCCGTTAAATTTCGAGCCAGGGTGCTGGCTTTCAGAGGAATCCGGGTCCGGTCGAAATTTGTAATATTCAACGTTGGGGGGGTATTATCAACTTTTACGATTTGGCAAAACGACCATATTTCCTAAACGAAAGCGAATGTGGGCATTCTGACGCCACCGCCGTGTTCCCGGGATCAAGGGCTATCAGAAAATGTGGTCATTCGTCCAATTCGGACAAAAACTACGGTTTTTAAAGGGTGTTCCTAATTTCAAAGCATTTTCAATATTTCCAAAATAGGTCATCTTTGACTGCCTGCATCTTCTAAACTATTAAGTATGCGACAGTGAAATCCGCACGTAAATTAAAGAATACTTTTCTCTATGCATTCCTGTTAACGACTTGTACATGACTATAGGGAATCGTAAAAAAAACGGCGACAAAGTAGGTGGCATTTCGGCTGAAAATGGCGTATTTTATTAATGTTTTCGCAAATTGCCAGAAAACGAAGCCTCAGAGAGAAAAATGACCTGCACCATTGCAACCGCCGTTAAATTTCGAGTCAGGGTGCTAAGTTTGAAAAGAATCCGTGTCCGGTCGAAATTTGAAAAATTCAACGTGGGGGGTATTATCAACTTTTACGATTTGGCCATGCGACCATATCTCTTAAACGAATGCGAATTTTGGCATTCTGAAACACCGGCGTGTTCCTGGGAACAAGGGCTATCAGAAAATGTGGTCATTTGTCCAATTCGGAAGAAAACTACGGTTTTTAGAGGGTTTTCCTCATTTTAAGGCATTTTCAATATTTCCAAAATAGGTCAATTTTGACTGCATGTATCTTCTAAACTATTAGCTATACGACGCCGAAATCAGCACGTAATTTGAAGAATACTTTTCTCTAGGCATTCCTGTTAACCACTGGTACATGGCGATAGGGACACGTAAAAAAACGGCGGCAATATAGGTGGCGTTTTGGCTGAAAATGGCGTATTTTATTAATGTTTTCGCAAATTGCCAGAAAACGAAGCCTCAGAGTGTCCGGTCGAAATTTGAAAAATTCAACAGGTGGGGGTACGTTGAACTTTTCCGATTTGGCCAAGGTAATCAGGATCGACCCTAAATTACAATATCTCCTACAAAAATGCGAATTATTGCATTCTGAAGCTTCTGGCGTTTGCACCAGATTCTGGGCTTTCAGAATATGTGGTCATTTGTTACAATCGGACGCAAACTGCGGTTTTCAGAGGCTTTAAAGTAAAAATTTCGTATTTAATGAGTTTTCGCGAATTGCACGAAAACGAAGCCAGAAACAGAAAAATGAACTTAATCGCCGTTGAATTTCGAGTCAGGGTGCTGACTTTCAGAAAAATCCGTGTCCGGTCGAAATTTGAAAAATTCAACAGGTGGGGGTACGTTGAACTTTTCCGATTCGGCCAAGGTAATCAGGAACGACCCTAAATTACCATATCTCCTACAAAAATGCGAATTTTTGCATTCTGAAGCTACTGGCGTTTTCCCCAGATTCTGGGCTTTCAGATTATGTGGTCATTTGTTATAATCGGACGCAAACTGCGGTTTTCAGAGGCTTTAAAGTAAAAATTTCGTATTTAATGAGTTTTCGCGAATCGCACGAAAACGAAGCCATAAACAGAAAAATGACCTGCACCACTGAAATCGCCGTTAAATTTCGAGTCAGGGTGCTGACTTTCAGAAAAATCCGTGTCCGGTCGAAATTTGAAAATTCAACAGGCGGGGGTACGTTGAACTTTTCCGATTTGGCCAAGGTAACCAGGATCGACTTTAAACGACCATATCTCCTACAAATGCGATTTTCATTCTAGCTACTGGCGTTTTCCCAGATTCTGGGCTTTCAGAATATGTGGTCTATTTGTTACAATCTGACGCAAACTGCGGTTTCCAGAGGCTTTAAAGTAAAAAATGTCGTGTTTAATGAGTTTTCGCGAATTGCACGAAAACGAAGCTATAAACAGAAAAATGACCTACACCACTGAAATCGCCGTTAAATTTCGAGTCAGGGTGCTGACTTTCAGAAAAATCCGTGTCCGGTCGAAATTTGAAAAATTCAACAGGTGGGGTACGTTGAACTTTTCCGATTTAGCCAAGGTAATCAGGATCGATTTTAAACGACCATATCTCCTACAAAAATGCGAATTTTTGAATTCTGAAGTACTGGCGTTTCCCAGATTCTGGGCTTCCAGAATATGTGGTCATTTGTTATAATCGGACGCAAACTGCGGTTTCCAGAAACTTTAATGTAAAAAATGTCGTATTTAATGAGTTTTAGCGAATTGCACGAAAACGAAGCCATAAACAGAAAAATGACCTGCACCACTGAAATCGCCGTTAAATTTCGAGTCAGGGTGCTGACTTTCAGAAAAATCCGTGTCCGGTCGAAATTTGAAAATTCAACAGGTGGGGGTACGTTGAACTTTTCCGATTTGGCCAAGGTAACCAGGATCGACTTTAAACGATCATATCTCCTACAAAAATGCGAATATTTGCATTCTGAAGCTACTGGCGTTTTCCCCAGATTCTGGGCTTTCAGAATATGTGGTCATTTGTTATAATCGGACGCAAACTGCGGATTCCAGAGTCTTAAAAAATCGATTTAATGAGCTGAATTGCACGAAACGAAGCCATAAACAGAAAAGACCACCACGAAATCGCCTTAAATTCTCGGTCTGCTTTCAGAAAATCCGTGTCCGGTCGAAATTTGTAAAAATTCAACAGGTGGGTACGGAACTTTTCCGATTTTGCAAGGTAACAGGATCGACTTTAAACGACCAATCTCACAAAAATGCGAATTTTGCATTCTGAAGCTACGCGTTTTCCCGATTCGGCTTTCAGAATATGTGGTCATTTGTTACAATCGACGAAACTGCGGTTCAGAGTTTAAAGTAAAAATGTCGTTTAATGAGTTTTCGCGTATTGCACGAAAACGAAGCTTAAAAAAATGACCTGCACCATGAATTCGCCGTTAACTTGGTCAGTGCTGATTTCAGAAAATCGTGTCCGGTCGAAATTTGAAAATTCAGAGGTGGGGGTATCTGAACTTTTCCGATTTGCCAAGGTACAGATCGTTTAACGACATATTCTACAAAATGCGTTTCATTCTGAAGTACGGCGTTTTCCCCAGATCTGGCTTCAGAATATGTGATTTGTTATACGGACGCAAACTGCGTTCAGAGCTTTAATTAAAAATGTCGTTTAATGAGTTTTAGATTGCACGAAAACAAGCATAAACGAAAAATGACCTGCCACTGAAATGCGAATTTCGAGTCAGGTGCTGACTTTCAGAAAATCCGTGTCGGTCGAAATTTGAAAATTCAAAGGTGGGGAGTACGTTGAACTTTTCCGATTTGCCAAGTAACAGGATCGACTTTAACGACATATCTCCTACAAAATGCGAATATTTGCATTCTGAATCTGGCGTTTTCCAATTCTGCTTCAAATATGTGGTCATTTTTTAATCGGCCAACTCGGATTCAGCTTTAAAGTAAAAATGTCGATTTGAGTTTGGTTGCAGAAAACGAAGCATAAAAGAAAAATGACCTGCACCACTGAAATCGCGTTAAATTTCGTGTCAGGGTGCTGATTTCAGAAAATCCGTGTCCGGTCGAAATTTAAAAATTCACAGGTGGGGTACGTGAACTTTCGATTTGCCAGTAACAGATCGTTTAAACGCTATCTCCTACAAAATGCGAATTTTTGCATTCTGAATACTGGTTTCCCAGATTCTGGGCTTCAGAATATGTGGTCATTTGTTATATCGACGCAAACTGCGGTTCCAGAGGCTTTAATAAAAATCGTAAGAGTTGGTGACGAAAACAAGCAAACAGAAAAAAACCTGCACCAAATCGCGTTAAATTTCAGTCAGTGCGACTTCAGAAAATCCGTGTCGGTCGAAATTTGAAAATTCAACAGGGTACGTTGACTTTTCCGATTTGAACCAAAATTAACCGGGATCGACTTTAAACGACATATTCCACAAAATGCGAATTTTGCTTCTGAAGCCTGGCGTTTTCCAGATTGGCTTTGAATATGTGGTCATTGTTAAATCGACAACTGGGTTCCAGACTTTAAAGTAAAAATGCGTTTAATGAGTTTCGCGTGCACGAAAACGAAGCATAAACAGAAAATGACCTGCACCACTGAAATCGCCGTTATTCGTCAGGTGCTGATTTCAGAAAATCCGTGTCGGTCGAATTGAAAAATTCAACAGGTGGTACGTGAACTTTCGATTTGCCAAGGTAACAGGATCGTTTAAACGACCATTCCACAAAAATGCGAATTTTGCATTCTGAACTTGCTTTCCCAGATTCTGCCAGAATATGTGGTCATTGTTAAATCGACGAAACTGGTTTCAGCTTTAATTAAAAATGTCGATTTAATGAGTTTTGCGAATTGCACGAAAACGAAGCCATAACAGAAAAATGACCTGCACCACTGAAATCGCCGTTAAATTTCGAGTCAGGGTGCTGACTTTCAGAAAAAACCGTGTCCGGTCGAAATTTGAAAAATTCAACAGGTGGGGGTACGTTGAACTTTTCCGATTTGGCCAAGGTAACCAGGATCGACTTTAAACGATCATATCTCCTACAAAATGCGAATATTTGCATTCTGAAGCTACTGGCGTTTTCCCAGATTCTGGGCTTTCAGAATATGTGGTCATTTGTTATAATCGGACGAAAACTGCGGTTTCCAGAGGCTTTAAAGCAAAAATGTCGATTTAATGAGTTTTCGCGAATTGCACGAAAACGAAGCCATAAACAGAAAAAATGACCTGCACCACTGAAATCGCCGTTAAATTTCGTGTCAGGGTGCTGACTTTCAGAAAAATCCGTGTCCGGTCGAAATTTGATAAAAATTCAACAGGTGGGGGTACGTAGAACTTTTCCGATTTTGCCAAGGTAACCAGGATCGACTTTAAACGACCATATCTCCTACAAAAATGCGAATTTTTGCATTCTGAAGCTACTGGCGTTTTCCCAGATTCTGGGCTTTCAGAATATGTGGTCATTTGTTATACTCGACGCAAACTGCGGATTCCAGAGGCTTTAAATAAAAATGTCGTAGTTTAATGAGTTTTCGCGAATTGCACGAAACGAAGCTATAAACAGAAAATGACCCACCCCTGAAATCGCCGTTAAATTTCCGAGTCAGGTGCTGACTTTCAGAAAATCCGTGTCGTCGAAATTTGAAAATTCAACAGGTTGGATTACGTTGAAAAAACTTTTCCGATTTGGCCAAGGTAATCAGGATCGACTTTAAACGACCATATCTCCTACAAAAATGCGAATTTTGCATTCTGAAGCTACTTGGCGTTTTCCCAGATTCTGGGCTTTCAGAATATGTGGTCATTTGTTACAATCGGACGCAAACTGCGGTTTCCAGAGGCTTTAAAGTAAAAAATGTCGTATTTAATGAGTTTTCGCGAATTGCACGAAAACGAAGCCATAAACAGAAAAATGACCTGCACCACTGAAATCGCCGTTAAATTTCGGTCAGGTGCTGACTTTCGAAAATCCGTGTCCGGTCGAAATTTGAAAAATTCAACAGGTGGGGTACGTGAACTTTTCCGATTTAGCCAAGGTAATCAGGATCGACTTTAAACGACCATATCTCCTACAAAAATGCGAATTTTTTCATTCTGAAGCTACTGGCGTTTTCCCCAGATTCTGGGCTTTCAGAATATGTGGTCATTTGTTATAATCGGACGCAAACTGCGGTTTCCAGAGGCTTTAAAATAAAAAATGTCGTATTTAATGAGTTTTCGCGAATTGCACGAAAACGAAGCTATAAACAGAAAAATGACCTGCACCACTGAAATCGCCGTTAAATTTCGAGTCAGGGTGCTGACTTTCAGAAAAATCCGTGTCCGGTCGAAATTTGAAAAATTCAACAGGTGGGGGTACGTTGAACTTTTCCGATTTAGCCAAGGTAATCAGGATCGTTTTTAAACGACCATATCTCCTACAAAAATGCGAATTTTTGCATTCTGAAGCTACTGGCGTTTTCCCCAGATTCTGGGCTTTCAGAATATGTGGTCATTTGTTATAATCGGACGCAAACTGCGGTTTCCAGAGGCTTTAATTTAAAAAATGTCGTATTTAATGAGTTTTAGCGAATTGCACGAAAACGAAGCCATAAACAGAAAAATGACCTGCACCACTGAAATCGCGTTAAATTTCGAGTCAGGGTGCTGACTTTCAGAAAAAACCGTGTCCGAGTCGAAATTTGAAAATTCAACAGGTGGGGGTACGTTGAACTTTTCCGATTTGGCAAAGGTAACCAGGATCGACTTTAAACGAACATATCTCCTACAAAAATGCGAATTTTTGCATTCTGAAGCTACTGGCGTTTTTCCCAGATTCTGGGCTTTCAGAATATGTGGTCATTTGTATAATCGACGCAAACTGCGGTTTCCAGAGCTTTAAGTAAAAATGTCGTATTTAATGAGTTTTGCGAATTGCACGAAAACGAAGCCATAAACAGAAAAATGACCTGCACCACTGAAATCGCTGTTAAATTTCGAGTCAGGGTGCTGACTTTCAGAAAAATCCGTGTCCGGTCGAAATTTGAAAAATTCAACAGGTGGGGGTACGTTGAACTTTTCCGATTTGGCCAAGGTAACCAGGATCGACTTAAACGACATATCTCCTACAAAATGCGAATTTTTGCATTCTGAAGCTACTGGCGTTTTCCCCAGATTCTGGGCTTCAGAATATGTGGTCATTTGTTATACTCGACGCAAACTGCGGATTCCAGAGGCTTTAAAGTAAAAATGTCGTGTTTAATGAGTTTTCGCGTATTGCACGAAAACGAAGCTATAAACAGAAAAATGACCTGCACCACTGAAATCGCCGTTAAAATTCGAGTCAGGGTGCTGACTTTCAGAAAAATCCGTGTCCGGTCGAAATTTGAAAAATTCAACAGGCGTTACGTTGAACTTTTCGCGAAATGAAATTCAACAACATTACGTTGAACTTTTCCGATTTGGCCAAGGTAACCAGGATCGACTTTAAACGACCATATCTCCTACAAAAATGCGAATTTTTGCATTCTGAAGCTACTGGCGTTTTCCCCAGATTCTGGGCTTTCAGAATATGTGGTCATTTGTTACAATCTGACGAAACTGCGGTTTCCAGAGGCTTTAAAGTAAAAAATGTCGTGTTTAATGAGTTTTCGCGTATTGCACGAAAACGAAGCTATAAACAGAAAAATGACCTGCACCACTGAAATCGCCGTTAAATTTCGAGTCAGGGTGCTGACTTTCAGAAAATCCGTGTCCGGTCGAAATTTGAAAAATTCAACAGGTGGGGGTACGTTGAACTTTTCCGATTTGGCCAAGGTAACCAGGATCGATTTTAAACGACCATATCTCCTACAAAAATGCGAATTTTTGCATTCTGAAGCTACTGGCGTTTTCCCCAGATTCTGGGCTTTCAGAATATGTGGTCATTTGTTATAATCGACGCAAACTGCGGTTCAGAGGCTTTAATGTAAAAATGTCGTATTTAATGAGTTTTCAGCGAATTGCACGAAAACGAAGCCATAAACAGACAAAATGACCTGCACCACTGAAATCGCCGTTAAATTTCGAGTCAGGGTGCTGACTTTCAGAAAAATCCGTGTCCGGTCGAAATTTGAAAAATTCAACAGGTGGGGGTACGTTGAACTTTTCCGATTTGGCCAAGGTAACCAGGATCGACTTTAAACGACCATATCTCCTACAAAAATGCGAATTTTTGCATTCTGAAGCTACTGGCGTTTTCCCAGATTCTGGGCTTTCAGAATATGTGGTCATTTGTTATAATCGGACGCAAACTGCGGTTCCAGAGGCTTTAAAGTAAAAATGTCAGAGTTTAATGAGTTTTCGCGTATTGCACGAAAACGAAGCTATAAACAGAAAAATGACCTGCACCACTGAAATCGCCGTTAAATTTCGAGTCAGGGTGCTGATTTTCAGAAAAATCCGTGTCCGGTCGAAATTTGAAAAATTCAACAGGTGGGGGTACGTTGAACTTTTCCGATTTAGCCAAGGTAATCAGGATCGTTTTTAAACGACCATATCTCCTACAAAAATGCGAATTTTGCATTCTGAAGCTTACTGGCGTTTTCCCAGATTCTGGGCTTTCAGAATATGTGGTCATTTGTTATAATCGGACGCAAACTGCGGTATCCAGAGGCTTTAATTTAAAAATGTCGTATTTAATGAGTTTTAGGAATTGCACGAAAACGAAGCATAAACAGAAAAATGACCTGCACCACTGAAATCGCCGTTAAATTTCGAGTCAGGGTGCTGACTTTCAGAAAATCCGTGTCCGGTCGAAATTTGAAAATTCAACAGGTGGGGGTACGTTGAACTTTTCCGATTTGGCCAAGGTAACCAGGATCTACTTTAAACGACCATATCTCCTACAAAAATGCGATTATTTTGATTTGAAGTAATTCGGCGTTTTCCAAGAATCCAGGCTTTCTGTATGGTGGTAGATTAGTTATATCGGACGCAAATCTGGTTTAAGAGTCTTGAATGTAAAAATGTCAGACTGATTGAGTTTTTGAGAATTGCAGAAAAAAGCCATAAACAGAAAAATGGAACCCCTGTACCGACGGAAAATCGCCGTCAATCTTTCAAGGGACAGGGTGCTGACTTTTCAAACGTGTCCGGCGAAATTTTATCAAAATTTAACATGGGTACATTAAAAACCCCTTTTCCGATTTTCACCAGTCTCCAGGATGACTTTAAACTAAAGCTCAAAAGATCCTACAAAAATGGAATTTTGATTTGAAGCTATGGGGTTTTTTAGATTTGGGTTGAAATTTCGCTCATTTGTTATCCGGGAAGCCCAAAATGGCAAAATTGCAGACTTTAAAGTAAAAAATGTCGGTTTAATGAGTTTCGCATTGCAGAAAACGAAGCTATAAACAGAAAATGACTTACCATGAAACGGTTAAAAATTTGAGTCAGGGGGCTGATTTTAGAAAAACGTGTCCGGTCGAAATTTGAAAAATTCAAAAGGGGTTTCGTTGAATTTTCGTCGAAATTTGAAAAAATTTAACAACATTACGTTGAACTTTTTGATTTGGCCAAACCAGGATCGACTTTTAAAAGACCATATCTCCACAAAATAATTTTTTCTTCTGAAGTACTGGCGTTTTCCCAGATTTTGGTTTTAGAAATGTGGTCATTTGTTAAATCTGACGAAAAAATGGGTTTCAGAGGCTTTTAGAAAAATGTCGGAAGAGTTTTTGCATTAGAAAACGAAGTATAAACAGAAAAATGACCTGCACCATGAAATCGCCAAATTTTGAGTCAGGTGCTGATTTTTAAAACCGGGCCGGTCGAAATTTGAAAAAAATTAACAGGTGGGGAGGAATTTTTTCCGATTTACCAAGGAATCGGATCGTTTTTTAAAAGACATATCCCCCACAAAAAAGCGAATTTTTCTTCTGAATTCGGCGTTTTCCCCCGATTCTGGGGTTTTAATATGTATTTGTTATAATCGGACGCAAACTGCGGTTTCCAGAGGGTTTTAAATTTTAAAAAAGTCGTATTTAATGAGTTTTAGCGAATTGACGAAAAAGAAGCCCTAAACAGAAAAAAAGACCACCACGAAATCGCCGTTAAATTTCGAGTCAGGGGGCTGACTTTCAGAAAATCCGTGTCCGGTCGAAATTTGAAAATTCAACAGGTGGGGAGTTAACCTTTTTGAAAGGGCCCAAAGGGAACAGGGTCGTTTTTTAAAAGACCATTCCTTTTAAAAATGCGAATTTTTGCATTCTAGTTTTGGCGTTTTCCCCCGATTCTGGGGTTTCAGAATATGTGGTCATTTGTTATAATCGGGCGCAACGGGTTTCCCGAGGCTTTAATTTTTAAAAAGTCGTATTTAATGAGTTTTAGGAATTCAGAAAACGAAGCCATAAACAGAAAATGACCTGCACCACTGAAATCGCCGTTTAAAATTTCGGTCAGGGTGCTGACTTTCAGAAAAAAACCGTGTCCGGTCGAAATTTGAAAAATTCAACAGGTGGGGAGTTGAACTTTTCCGAGGGGGAAAGGGAACAGGATCGATTTTTTAAAAGACCATATCTCCTAAAAAATGCGAATTTTTGCATTCTGAAGCTACTGGGTTTTCCCAGATTCTGGGGGAGAATATGTGGTCATTTGAAATCGAAGAAAAATGCGGTTTCCCGAGGCTTTAAGTAAAAATTCGTAAATAGTTTTGGAAATTTCACGAAAAAAGAAGCCATAAACAGAAAAATTACCCGCACCACTGAAATGCGTTAAATTTCGAGTCAGGTGCTGATTTTAGAAAAAACCGGGCCGGGGCGAAATTTGAAAAAATTAAAGGGGGGGGCGTTGAACCTTTTTCCCATTTGGGCCCAAAGGGAACCCGGATCGTTTTAAACGAATTTTCTCCACAAAAAAGCGAATTTTGATCTGAAGATGGCGTTTTCCCAGATTCTGGGGTTTCAGAATATTTGGGCATTTGTTATATGACGCAAACTGCGGTTCCAGAGGCTTTTTAAAAATGTCGGTTTTTAAAGAGTTTTTGGAGACAAAACGAAGCATAAACAGAAAATGACCTAATGAAATCGCCGTTAAATTTCGAGTCAGGGGGCTGACTTTCAGAAAAAACCGTTCCGGGCGAAATTTAAAAATTCCAGGGGGGGGTCGTTGAACTTTTCCGATTTGGCCAAGGTAACCCGGATCGACTTTAAAGACCATATCTCCTACAAAATGCGAATTTTTGATTCTGAAGTACTGGCGTTTTCCCAGATTCTGGGCTTTGAATATGTGGTCATTTGTTAAATCGACGCAAACTGCGGTTTTCCCGAGGTTTAAAAAAAAATGTCAGGGGCCAGAGTTTTTGCGATTGACGAAAAAAGCCATAAACAGAAAAAAAGACCTGCACCACTGAAAACGCGTTAAATTTTCGGTCAGGTGCTGACTTTAGAAAAAACCGTGTCCGGGCGAAATTTGAAAATTAACAGGGGGGGTAGTGAACTTTTCCGATTTTGGGCCCAAAGGGAACCCGGATCATTTAACGACCATATCTCCTACAAAAAAGCGAATTTTGCATTCTGGGAAAATGGGGTTTTTCCCGATTCTGGGGTTTCGGGAAAGTGGTATTTTTTATACTGGGCGCAAACGGGATTCCAGGGGGCTTTTAAGTAAAAAAAAGTCGGTTTTAAAGAGTTTTTGCGTATTGCAAAAACAAGCTATAAACAGAAAATGACCTGCACCACTGAAATCGCCGTTAAATTTGAGTCAGGGGGGCTGACTTTCAGAAAAACCGGTCCGGGCGAAATTTGAAAATTAACAGGCGTTACGTTGAACTTTCCGTCGAAATTTGAAAAATTTAACAACATTAGTTGAACTTTTCCGATTTGGGCCCAAAGGAAACCCGGATCAATTTAAACGACCAATTCCTAAAAACGAATTTTGCATTCAGATTGGGGCCCAGATTCTGGGGTTTCGAATATGTGGTCAGACAATCTGACGAAAACTGCGGTTTAGAGGCTTTTAAAATAAAAATGTCGTTTTAAGAGTTTTCGCGTATTGAAAACGAAGCTAAAACAGAAAAAAAGACCTGCACCACTGAAATCGCGTTTAAAATTTCCCAGTCAGGTGCTGATTTTCAGAAAACCGTGTCCGTCGAAATTTGAAAAAAATTAAAAGGGGGGGTAGTTTAACTTTTTGATTTGGGCCGTAAAGGATCGTTTAAACGACCCTATTCCTAAAAATGCGAATTTTTATTCTAAATTAAGGGCCCAGATTCTGGGTTTTAGAATATGTGGTCATTTTTATAACGGGCCAAACTGCGGTTTCCCGAGGCTTTAATTAAAAAAAAGCTATTTAAGAGTTTTAGGAATTGCACGAAAAAAGAAGCCATAAAAAAGAAAATGACCGACCACTGAAATGCGTTAAATTCCCCAGTCAGGGGGCTGATTTGAAAAACCTGTCCGGTCGAAATTTGAAAATTCAACAGGTGGGGGAGTGAACTTTCCGATTTGGCCAAAGGAAAGGGGTCGTTTAAACGACCATATCTCCTCAAAATGCGAATTTTTATTCTGAAGTACTGGGTTTTTTCCCCGATTCTGGGCTTTAGAATATGGGTCATTTGTTATAATCGGACGCAAACTGCGGTTTCCAGAGGCTTTAAAGTAAAAAATGTCGTGTTTAATGAGTTTTCGCGTATTGCACGAAAACGAAGCTATAAACAGAAAAATGACCTGCACCACTGAAATCGCCGTTAAATTTCGAGTCAGGGTGCTGACTTTCAGAAAAATCCGTGTCCGGTCGAAATTTGAAAAATTCAACAGGTGGGGTACGTTGAACTTTTCCGATTTGGCCAAGGTAACCAGGATCTACTTAAACGACCATATCTCCTACAAAAATGCGATTGATTATTGATTGATAGTGTAATTACGCAGCAAGTACGGAAGAACCAGCGCAATCTTTCTGTAGGCTGGATAGATTACAAAAAGCCTTTGATTCGGTACTTCACTCATGGCTTTTAAGAGTACTCGAATTGTATAAAATCGATAGCAGACTGATTGTTTTCTTGAAGAACTGCATGTCAGAATGGAAAACTCATTTGCAGATTAAGAAGGGAACCTGCTGTTACGTGACGGAAGATATTGCAATTCGTCGTGGAATCTTTCAAGGGGACAGCCTAAGTCGCTATGATTTTGCATAGCACTCACCCTTTGAGCAGAATGCTCAGACAATCAGGATATGGGTACTTATTGAAGAAAACCCTGATGTTCGTATCTCCACTCAGCTCTACATGGATGATCTCAAACTATATGCTTCTAATAGAGATCACTTACAAAACGAGCTCGAACTTGTCAAGAGTTTCAGCGATGCAGTTTGTTTAGAGTTTGGGATTGAAAAATGCGCTACCCTTCATGTTGTCCGCGGGCAAGTCCAAAATGAAGAACAAAATATGCAAATATCTGGTGACACAATTATTAAAAATATCGGCACTGAAGACTTCTACAAATATCTGGGAATGCTGCAATTGCTGGTAATTTTTGATTCAGACGTTAAGAACAAAATTGTACAGAACGTGCTATCGAGAGTAAATAAAATCTGCAAAACGTGGATCAATTCAAGAAGCAAAATATCTGCTATTAATACTTGGGCTATTCCCATAGCAACTTACACATTTGGTGTAATAAAATGGACAGAAACATCCTTGCAGACTTTCGACAGGAAAATAAGAACTACACTTACACGGCATCGACTGCACCACCTCAGAGTTCAGTGCACAGGCTGTACTTACCTCGTGCTAGTGCAGGAAGAGGACTCCTTAACTTGGAGACACTGTGCCGACAGCAAGAAGAAAAGCTGCGTCGGTACTTTCTCTCTATCAACTCGTCTGTTCACAAAGCTATCTGTGATCAAGATAGAAAGATGACCCCATTATGTCTGGCACAACCAAGTAAAGAGTTTGATTACCTGAAGCATCAAGACCGCGTGAATATCTGGCAAAGAAAGGAACTTCATGGTAGATTTTTTGCAACTTAACTTCGAGAACATTGATAAGAAAACCTCAGTGGAGTGGCTTTCGAACCGGGGCCTTCGGTGAGACGGAAGGATTTATTTTCTCCATTCAAGACCAAGTTGTCAAAACCAGAGCTTATAAAAAATTCATCATGGGTCAGCAAATTGATAGCCGATGTCGCCTTGTAAATCCACCAACGAGTCAATCCGTATATTTGCTGTGGATGCCCGCATTAGCACAAACAGAATACCTTAAGAGACACAACTGCGTCGCCAAAGTAATCCACCAAGCCCTTGCCAAAAGATACGACCTCGTAGAGAGTGAACAACCATATTATAAGTGCAAACCTGAGCAAGTAATCAGCAATGATCGAGCTCTAATTCTGTGGGATAGTGTAATCTTCACTGACCGAACAGTGGAAGCAAATAGACCGGATATTGTTCTCTTTGATAAAATATCTAAAACATCATGCATCATTGATGTTGCGGTTCCTACAGATGACCGGCTTGTAACAACTGTTGCTGAGAAAAAGGAAATACCAACCCTGGCTGTTGAATTGAAGGACATGTATGGATTGCGCGCTGTGGAAGTGCTTCCAGTAGTGGTCTCAGCCAATGGATTGGTCACCAAGGAATGGCAAGAGATCGCGAAAAAGTTGGAATTGACTGAAAAGCATATACGGACAATTCAAAAAGCCGCATTATTGGGAACAGCAAATATAGTCCGTAAATTCTTAAGTCTGACTTGACTGATATAAAAATCAAAATATATTCTTGTTCCACTTTACGTGCGAACCATTGTTGCCTTGGGTGAATTTGAGAATCACGGCATCAGTGTATATCTACAGAAATTGGGAAATAATAATTATAAAAAAAATAATAATAATAATAATAATAATAATAATAATAATAATAATAATAATAATAATAATACTGTTTACAATAATTCATCCTTCAGGCCATTATGCCTATTAGACACTATGGGCTAGAAGGCTTGATTGTGCAAAGACTAGAGAAAAACTTAACAGACAATTTGGCTTCAGAAAAGGCTGCTCGACCACAGATGCTATTCTAAAAGCAGTACGTATAGCTGAAGCAGCTAAAAGAGGAACGAACAGGAAAAAGGGATTATGCACCTTGGTGGCCTGGTGGACATTAGGAATGTTTTCAATTTCGCTAGATGGGGCGATGTTATTAAGACCCTGGTCGCAAAGCAGGTCCCAGAATACCTACTTGGAATCATAGAGAATTACTTATCCGAAAGAAAGATTACGTACGTGGATGCTTTCAGGCTGGAGGAAGAAATGACATGTGGAGTAAAACAAGGTTCCAAACTAGGCCCATTCTTATGGAACGTCATGTATGACGACCTACTAAAAATCGATCTACCACAACATACCCAGCTGATTGGATATGCAGACGACACGCTGATTACTAGCCACAGTGAAAACACAGAACAGCTAGAGAAGCACCTAAATGAGTTTCCCTTCAGGATTAAAAGACAGATGACGCAAAGAGATCAGGAAAACGGCGACAAGTTTAAATATACGACGCTGAAATCCGCACGTAAATTAAAGAATACTTTTCTCTATGCATTCCTGTTAACGACTTGTACATGACGATAGGGAACGTAAAAAAACGGCGACAAGTAGGTGGCAATTTGGCTGAAAATGGCGTATTTTATTAATGTTTTCGCAAATTGCCAGAAAACGAAGCCTCAGAGAGAAAAATGACCTGCACCATTGAAACCGCCGTTAAATTTCGAGTCAGGGTGCTGGCTTTCAGAGGAATCCGTGTCCGGTCGAAATTTGAAAATTCAACGTGGCGGGTATTATCAATTTTACGATTTGGAAAAACGACCATATCTCCTAAACGAATGCGAAGTGTGGGCATTCTGGACGCCACCGGCGTGTTCCCGGGATCAAGGGCTATCAGAAAATGTGGTCATTCGTCCAATTCGGAAGAAAACTACGGTTTTAGAGGGTTTTCCTCATTTTAATGCATTTTCAATATTTCCAAAATAGGTCATCTTTGACTGCCTGCATCATCTATACTATTAAAATTAAAGAATACTTTTCTCTATGCATTCCTGTTAACGACTTGTACATGACTATAGGGAATCGTAAAAAAAACGGCGACAAAGTAGGTGGCATTTTGGCTGAAAATGGCCTATTTTATTAATATTTTCGCAAATTGCCAGAAAACGAAGCCTCAGAGAGAAAATGACCGTGCACCATTAAAACCGCCGTTAAATTCTCGAGTCAGGGGCTGGCTTTCAGAGGAATCCGTGTCCGGTCGAAATTTGTAAAATTCAACGTGGGGGTATTATCAACTTTACGATTTGGCAAAACGACCATATTTCCTAAACGAATGCGAATGTGGCATTCTGACGCCACCGCCGTGTTCCCGGATCAAGGGCTATCAGAAAATTTGGTCATTCGTCCAATTGGGCAAAAAATACGGTTTTTAGAGGGTTTTCCTAATTTCAAAGCATTTTCAATATTTCCAAAATAGGTCATCTTTGACTGCCTGCATCTTCTAAACTATTAAGTATGCGACGCTGAAATCCGCACGTAAATTAAAGAATACTTTTCTATGCATTCCTGTTAACGACTTGTACATGACTATAGGAATCGTAAAAAAACAGCGACAAAGTAGGTGGCATTTTGGCTGAAAATGGCGTATTTTATTAATGTTTTCGCAAATTGCCAGAAAACGAAGCCCCAGAGAGAAAGATGACCTGCACCATTGAAACCGCCGTTAAATTTCGAGCCAGGGTGCTGGCTTTCAGAGGAATCCGTGTCCGGTCGAAATTTGAAACGATTCAACGGGGGATATTATCAACTTTTACGATTTGGCAAAACGACCATATCTCCTAAACGAATGCGAATGTGGGCATTCTGACGCCACCGCCGTGTTCCCGGGAACAAGGGCTATCAGAAAATGTGGTCATTCGTCCAATTCGGACAAAAACTACGGTTTTTAGAGGGTTTTCCTAATTTCAAAGCATTTTCAATATTTCCAAAATAGGTCATCTTTGACTGCCTGCATCTTCTAAACTATTAAGTATGCGACGCTGAAATCCGCACGTAAATTAAAGAATACTTTTCTCTATGCATTCCTGTTAACGACTTGTACATGACTATAGGGAATCGTAAAAAAAACGGCGACAAAGTAGGTGGCATTTTGGCTGAAAATGGCCTATTTTATTAATATTTTCGCAAATTGCCAGAAAACGAAGCCTCAGAGAGAAAAATGACCTGCACCATTGAAACCGCCGTTAAATTTCGAGTCAGGGTGCTGGCTTTCAGAGGAATCCGTGTCCGGTCGAAATTTGAAATATTCAACGTGGGGGGGGTATTATCAACTTTTACGATTTGGCAAAACGACCATATTTCCTAAACGAATGCGAATGTGGGCATTCTGACGCCACCGCCGTGTTCCCGGGATCAAGGGCTATCAGAAAATGTGGTCATTCGTCCAATTCGAAAAAACTACGGTTTTAGAGGGTTTTCCTAATTTCAAAGCATTTTCAATATTTCCAAAATAGGTCATCTTTGACTGCCTGCATCTTCTAAACTATTAAGTATGCGACGCTGAAATCCGCACGTAAATTAAAGAATACTTTTCTATGCATTCCTGTTAACGACTTGTACACGACTATAGGGGAATCGTAAAAAAAAAAAGGGGACAAAGTAGGTGGCATTTTGGCTGAAAATGGCGTATTTTTTTAATGTTTTCGCAAATTGCCAGAAAACGAAGCCTCAGAGAGAAAATGACCTGCACCATTAAACCGCTGTTAAATTTCGAGTCAGGTGCTGGCTTTCAGAGGAATCCGTGTCCGGTCGAAATTTGAAAAGTTCAACGTGGGGGGGTATGATCAACTTTACGATTTGGCAAAACGACCATATCTCCTAAACGAATGCGAATGTGGGCATTCTGGGCGCCACCGCCGTGTTCCGGGATCAAGGGCTATCAGAAATGTGGTCATTCGTCCAATTCGACAAAAAATACGGTTTTTAGAGGGTTTTCCTAATTTCAAAGCATTTTCAATATTTCCAAAATAGGTCATCTTTTACTGCCTGCATCTTCTAAACTATTAAGTATGCGACGCTGAAATCCGCACGTAAATTTAAAGAATACTTTTCTCTATGCATTCCTGTTAACGACTTGTACATGACTATAGGGGAATCGTAAAAAAACGGCGACAAAGTAGGTGGCCTATTTGGCTGAAAATGGCGTATTTTATTAATGTTTTTGCAAATTGCCAGAAAACGAAGCCTCAGAGAGAAAAATGACCTGCACCATTGAAACCGCCGTTAAATTTCGAGTCAGGGTGCTGGCTTTCAGAGGAATCCGTGTCCGGTCGAAATTTGAAAAGTTCAACGTGGGGGTATTATCAACTTTTACGATTTGGCAAAACGACCATATCTCCTAAACGAATGCGAATGTGGGCATTCTGACGCCACCGCCGTGTTCCGGGATCAAGGCTATCAGAAAATGTGGTCATTCGTCCAATTCGGACAAAACTACGGTTTTTAGAGGGTTTTCCTAATTTCAAAGCATTTTCAATATTTCCAAAATAGGTCATCTGACTGCCTGCATCTTCTAAACTATTAAGTATGCGACGCTGAAATCCGCACGTAAATTAAAGAATACTTTTTCTATGCATTCCTGTCAACGACTGGTACATGACTATAGGGAATCGTAAAAAACGGCGACAAAGTAGGTGGCATTTGGCTGAAAATGGCCTATTTTATTAATATTTTCGCAAATTGCAAAAAAACAAAGCCTCAGAGAGAAAA